>JAODUE010031396.1:0-45392 GCA_027564755.1 Amblyopsis hoosieri
CTTGGTAATGTAACGTGTTCACGCTAGCAAAAAGGGCCAAACCGGCTAGCTTCTAGTTGCAGGAACGTCAGGGAGAGCGAGGCTATTGGTGGATAGATGGTGGATAGATTTAGTCACATTACTAGCTCCCCTTCACTTATTTGCACATATCACAATTGTTTTGACCAGACGTTGTACAGTGGCTGTGCAGAATAGCCCACCGCCTTGTCTCCAACCAATGGCTGTGCAGAATAGTCTACCGCCTTGTCTCCAACCAATGGCTGTGCAGAATAGTCTATCGCCTTGTCTACAACCAATTTGGCATCACACAAAACAACAGCAGCGTAAGACAGGTAGCGTAATGTGCACAATGTAAGCAGGAAGTAATCTGGTCATAGAACTGGTTATACTACACCTCTGCTTCAGAATGACATTGATATCGGGTTAGGCCTTTCTATTACGATTGAGGTAATAGAAATCACTTCTCCTCCAAAGGACCAATCAGGAGGAATGCCCCCCCCCCCAAGTCCAGGCCTACCTCATAGTCCACCTCCAGGGACCCCCCGTCCCCCTGGGTGTGGAAGTGCTGGGTGTGGCCGTCCACCGTGAGGTTGACCTGCCTGTTGAAGCGCTCCATGACGACAGAGTGCCAGTGCTGGTCGTCCAGCAGGCTGCCCAGGGTGACGGCCACGCGTCCGTTGGACTTCGGCCGGGTGTCGTCTAGGGAACACAGGCAGCGGGTGACCACCGGCCCTGGGTCCCCAGGGTCTCCTGCAGTAGGTGACCACCGGCCCTGGGGCCCCAGGATCTCCAGCAGTAGGTGACCACTGGCCCAGGAGCTCCAGGGTCTCCAGCAGTAGGTGACCACAGGCCCTGGGGCCCCAGGGTCTCCAGCAGTAGGTGACCACTGGCCCTGGAGCTCCAGGGTCTCCTGAAATGCATCGATCGACCGACCATGACCATCTGTCTATACAGCCCGTTGCCTTACCGATCATACAGTATATACAGTATTTACTAGGGATGCCATCCATCCTACCTCAAGCGGGAGAAGATGGATGGATGGCCCATTTTGAAAAATAATTCTGACCGATAACTGTTGTCGTTAACCAATCATGACAGGCATGGTCAGTCATTGTCGAGAATGCTTGCGAACTTACTTCGCTCTGCGGTCCTCTGTGGCGCCACCTCACACATTTTGAAGCAAAGCATAGTAATATGGCTTTGTTGTTGTGAGCAGTGTTTGCCACAATGTTTATGATAATATTTACGGAGCCAGGGCTGTGTAGAAGTATCGGCAAGCTAACAATATATATAATTAGTTGAATTTGACTAAAAAGTGTATTAGCTTACATTTAGATTGCAATAGCTGACAATACCTTTAATAACTGTTAACCGACAACATTAAAAATATATATTTAGAATGTACGAGTGTCTGCGGCCGAATGCCGGAGATAATCACAGCTGAACAATGCTCATATTCAATATAATAACAGCACAAAATGAATCTTGCAGAACTGCACAAGACGTCTTGTATTGTATTATTAAAATAATAAAAGCAGAATAAAATCAGTAGCAGATATGCTACAAGACAGTAAGCAACATAAACATCAACAGCCTGCATTAGATTTTACATTTTTACACCGAAATCAAAACTTGCTGAGTGGGATTTAGGTTAGTCTGGTGAGCTGTGAGTCTGTTGACCCGCAGAGGAGAATAGGCTGCCCACTCAGATCTTACGGTAGCAATGTGTGACTGCCAAAGCTGGAGCCGAGTCTCCCGACATGCCGCCAGCTTAGCTATTTTTCCAAGCAGCACAATGCTAACTCAATTCTAATGGTTAATTAACGCTTAACGGGTTAACCGTAAACATCGCTAATATTTACATACAACATAGCCTACTACTAAAGACAAAATCACACACACACACCACACAGCACAGACACATGAACAGACTTGACAGAGTTATGTTTTCAGTGGCAATTGAAAAGCACCTATACTTTACAACCCCGCAGGTCTATTACAGCCCCCCCCATAGCCCCCCAACCCTTGCTGCTATAAAGGCCCTCATTACTCCACCTTCCATCCACCCCAGCGGACTCCCAGCAGACGGGTTAACCGTGACCCCCCCGTCCCCCGGTCCTCACCCAGGTTGAGGTAGAGGGCCTGCCCCCCCTCCCCCGGTCCTCACCCAGGTTGAGGTAGAGGGCCAGCCGTCCGCGGTGCAGCTCCAGGGTGATGTAGTCTCCTCTCTGCCCCTCCCCGTGAAGAAGCACCCCTTCCGCCTGGCGGCTCTTGAAGCGCAGAGAGACCACGTCCTTCACAGTCGACATCGACTTCTGGTTGAACCGGTAGAGCAGCGAGCTGCGGCCGTCGAAGTCGGCCACGTATGATTCTGAGGGATGTTGGAGGGGAATCAAAGAAATCAATGCGTTTTTTTTTTTTTCTCCCTGAGAGCGGTGCCTGTGTACCGCACATCCAACACTCAATCATTTCTGAGCCGGGCATTATGCTTTTGTCATATCGCCCAGGTGGGACAGAAGTGGTCTCTACCATTTCTGAGGAAAGAAATATCTTTTTACCGAAACTTCTGATTAAATCCTATTTTTCCTCCCCCTATACTTTGCTATTACTTTTAGCACAATGTGCTGTTATTTTTGCTCCTATCAGAATTCCTCTGGCTCCAGAATACAGCTCTGTGAATTTTAGTTTGCAGGGGAAAATGTATACAGCGGTACATACAGATGACAAATAAAAAACTAAGTGCTGTTTTATATACAGACTTAACATCAAACTTTATCAAAGAGTAGTTGGATAAAAAATAAAGTGTACTTCATTTAAGGTATTTTTATTATTATTATTTAATGATTAGCTTGCTTAGTATTGTTTAATTATTAACTTATTTAAATATGTCCCCAATCAATACTTCTATATTTTATAAAATACTATAGTGTGTTAATGGACAACATAACAACAGTTGAGCAATATCCTTGAATCTTAAAAACAGTTTTATTAGTATACTGTTTGTCTGCTTTTCTGAGTAATCCTGCAGCAAACAGAACACATGAAATATGAATTCTCAATAACAACCAAATACCAAAATTTCCTGGTACAGTAATGACCTATTTTACCACATATTCACTGCAATAGTTTCAGACAAATACTATTATAAATGTTCTAATTCTGGCTATAAAGCCAAGAGTTATGCTAATTATACCCAACCTCTCAATATTTAATTGATCATGCTTAGGTTATATGCATGCTTGTATATCATTCTGAAGTCTTTTAAAGCTCAGCCACTCCTATCAGTGAAATTCTGTACAGATGATTATGAGTCTATTAAAAATTCCAGGGGCTCTCTCATCCCCAAGAGCTCCTTTATCATCTTTGACAAATGCAATGGTATTGTGTGGCTCTGACCGGCTTTCTCACTGCCCTGTCGTGCGTTTGCGTTGTGGAGAGACACTCGAGAGTATAATTTTGAAGGGAGTTGAAAATAAAATGCGGCCAAATCATGCAGTATTTATTAGCGAAGCACACATCCTTCCATCCAACATTAATATGGCAACTCGTGCTGTGGAACGGATGGGCGTTAAAAAACCGCTCGCTCGGGGATAATTATAACTGTCTTTCACAGTGCGCCGACTCACCAGGTCCTGCAGTTAGCGAGAGAGAGAGAGAGAGAGAGAGGAGAGGGAGAGAGAGAGAGAGAGAGGAGAGGGAGAGACAGAGATGGAGAGAGAGAGAGAGAGAGATAGAGAGAGAGAGAGAGAGAGAGAGAGAGAGAGAGATGGAGAGAGAGAGGGAGGGAGAGAGAGAGAGAGAGAGAGAGAGGGAGAGGGATGGAGAGAGAGAGGTGTCCCAGTGTCTCATCTTTATTTTATATAGCAGGCACCAAGGAGGGCACCTTTTGCATTGGGGTCCTTGTCACTGTCTGTCTCTATTAGCTGCAAGCCGGCATCGTGTCCGCTCCGCGGTTGGTGTTTTTCCTGCGTGAGCACCTTGGACAACCGCTCAACACTACCGGCCATGTCCCCAGATCTATGCCACCTTCTGTACCCTACAACACCTACTGTAGGTGCAACCTCTCCACAACCAGATGGGGCTGTTTGTCACAACGCCCCACCATACACAACTATCACTATTTACTGAAATATTGCTCCTTAGATTATCTTAAATTATTCATTATTACATGTAATATTTAAAAACTAGGCTATGTATTATTTAGAAAGAGAGGGGCTTGCACAGTAATGCACCGGCAGTCTGTATGGCCTGAATGTCTAACGGCCATCCCCAGCAGATGACCTCCCAGCCTGTAGGTGGCGCTGTGGTGGTGGTTACTTACTGTAGCTGCATCCGTACGCCTCCACCCTGAGGCCCAGCCAGCCGCTGGGGTTCCACTCCAGTGGGACCAGGCGCAGGAAGCGGGTTCTGACCGGATGAGACAGCCTGTTCAGGACCACGCCCTCCGAGTTCACGTTACCCACCAGCCTCTGCCCAGAGAGGGAGAGAGACATAGGGAGAGCAGAGCGATAGAGCGAGAGAGCGAGAGAGAGAGAGTAAAACCAGTTAACACCACAAACACACACACACACACACACAAGTCACATAGTCTCAGCCTCTTCCCTTCCTCAGCATTATGTCACATAATAAACTGGTGCTGAGCATCTGATACATACCCATTTAATGCTTGGCAACACTATAAGCAAGTGGGGTGTTAGATTTTCATTGGATGTTAGCATTGTCACTCACAAGACTATACGTAATCCCGTTGCGATGCGAGTGTAATGTTTTATTTACTAATACAAGTAATTTAGTCTATTTTTGAACAGTAACCATAGCCTAGTTGGTCATCGTGCATGTCAATCAAAGTTCCTCTCTTGTCAAGTAGGCGGGTCCAGCTATGGCTGTGTGTCCCAGACTTAACGCAAGTAAAGGCTCTGCGTCGAGACTACACCTCGGGTAACCATAGGAACCACTCGGTGGCTACAGACACACGTGGACGTACCTCACAAGGTGGGATGCAACTTGATCAACATTGGGCCTTATGACCATTGGCCCTGAAAGAGACAATCTGTCCTTGGCGACCTTGCTTTGAAAGTAATCCTGTGTTTCTAGGCCAAAACTAGTTACCAACTATTAAACTATTACCAAGTCTGTTGTATGTTTGTATATTAAGTATTATACTAACATTGTGTATGTTTTATGTACATGTAAAGTGTATGTCTCCTTGTACGGCTGTAGCAGGGATGATGATGCCCAAGCAAAATATTCCACTTATGGAACAATAAAGTGACTCTTGACTCTTGACTCTTGACTAGTCCTGTTTAAAATGCTGTAGTCGCTTCATATTGGGACGTTATGCAAAAAACACAAATGTTTACCCTCTCACCCACACCCACATACACACGCGCGCACACACGCACACGCACACACACACACACAATAATAACACTTCATCGTCTAATATTAACACATTGCATTCATTTATTTGGCTTCCGCATGCATAGCATGACACAAACAAGTAATTTTTTTCCTTCTGGATGAAGTCATTAGTATTCTGTTTGTACTGAAATGCCCTAGAGACACACAAAGCTCAACACTGCACAGAACAATAAATTATGCCATTATGACACTGGTGTTCCACGGTTTTTGAAACAGTTCAAAAACATGTTTTGAATGCCATTATTCATAAAATAATTCAGTTCCAAGAGTTTATGAGTAATAACACATGGGAAGGAAAATACTATTAATATGCACAGCCTTTGTGTACAGGACTAGTATATTACCAACCTGTTTTCTGCTTTAACGTTACTCTTGAAACATTTGACTATGGATATGAAGGCTTGCGTTTTCCATACTTCCAAGAAGAATACAGTAACTGCATCAGGAATGTAAAGCTCAGCCGTAGGCTAGTGTCGTGTGTCTGATCTATTTTAAACTCCAGCACAGCCCAGACATGTCCCAGAACGGCTCTTGTAATAAGAATCGAAAAAAAAAAAAAATTCCACGATGCATCCTCCCAATTACCGTTTGGATATAAAGCGCGGTCTCTGAGCGGGGCCCCCAAGGGTATTCATGCCTCCCACTGGGGCCAAGGAACCAAAGTTAGTCATTGGCCGCATAAACAGTCCTAACTCCTAAGTGACTTCATTATTTCTGTTCTTGTATCGACTGTCCAGAGGCCTCCCTGCCTGTTCATTAGGACTCTTTATTCCGCTGCTGACGTGCATTATCGTAACTTGCATCATCTGAAACTGCGTCACGTACAATTACACTATGTCCCCGGGGCACGTTTTGGCGGCAACACTCGAACATGCCTCGCAGCTGGCAAACAACACGTCGAGCGTGACGTCTTCATAAGGAACAAACAGGAAAAGGCTTGGGAGTAAATGTTGGTTTGTTTGGCTGAAAGCCACCCAGGCGGCCAATTGAGGAAAATAAAAATAAAAGGGAGAGCGGCGACCGAATGTGTTTGTACTGTATGTACATATTTCCCCTTCAAGACGGCTTCTTGTGAGGCTGAAGGCTGCTTCCCGGGGTCCCTTGGGCCAGGTGAACCTGGGTATATGTTGGGGGGAGAGAGAGAGAGAGAGAGCACCAAATAAAGCCATGGTAACCAAGCTAACAGGGGAGGCTAAGACAGCCAAGCTCTCCCCGGAGGCCATGTAAGCACTTCTTTATTCTCCTGCGTTTGATTTTCCGCTACAATTGCACATAGGCAAACATAAGGGATGGAAATCTATTATTTACTCTGTTCAATGAGGCAGTAAACACTGAACATCACCTGGGACAAAAACTTTGACGGAAGTGAGAGACAACTCTATCATCCGTCTTCACACATTGTGCGTTGTTGCTTCGGTAAGCTACTCATTGCTGATCATAGCTCATATTCAAATACACCTGTACGCTAGATCTGTAGAGTAGAGCTGTGTGAGAGACCATTTTTCAATTTCTGCATGAAAGGTTTAGCGTAATCCCCTTTAAAACTCTGCAGCTATTATTCTGGGGTCCACACAGACCAGAAAAACACTGCGTGAAAATGATTGTAGCACAGTAAGCAATGTATGTGTTTTGGTAATATTCTCATCAAGCCTAGGCATCATATCAATATAGCATTATATCAGCTTTCAGTGAGTCAAATGGTCTTAGAGATCATCTGTTCAATGCAGCTGTCCTTGGCTAAATACGGTGCAACACGGTGGCCCAGTGGATATCACTGTGGCCTCACAGCAAGAAGGTCCAAGGTTCAAACACCAGTCGTCCCAGCCTTTCTGTGTGGAGTTTGCATGTTTCCTCCGGGTGCTCCAGTTTCCCCCACTATCAAAAACATGTCAGGTTCACCCTCCAGTCAGTGCTGTTGACCAGACACTGGTATCAATCTGGAGTGAATGGAATGAATTTCTCCTAAGGGGGATTAATAAACTATGATTTCTTCTTCAAGAAGTTATATAGTATTCTCTGTGTATATTCTCAATGGTAATGGTCAGCATAAAGTAAAGGTACATGTGATGAATATGTTTGAATACTTACAGCATTACTCTCTGCAAAGGAACTCAGGTGAGTTTATTAGTGTCTATTAAATAAGCACAATGTCCAGCACTTTCAATTAAATGTGGAAAAGTTAGTTAATAGGAAAAATGTCCTATTCCAAAAAGGTCTATCAATATTTACACAATGAAAATAATCTGCTTCCATTAGGCCAGACTGATGCTCATGACACATTTGTAAAGACTCCCTCATCGCCAGGCTGGGTTGTTAGTTCAGGGACTGCCGCGTCATGACAAAGTAAAGCTGCTTTCAATGCTTTTAGGCTTGTCTTGCCAAATACAGAGACAAGACAGAGATAAAAGGAATTAAAAAGGCTGGAATACATCCGATGCATCAGCCAGCATTAAATAAACCTTCAATAAGGGTGTGTGTGTGGGGGGGAGGGGTAAGGGGAAGTAAGGGGAAGGTATGATCTTCCACCCCCCTTCCCCACCGCTTGGTGTATGAACAAGGTTTCAGTCAAAAAAGACCCACTGCCAATTGCAAACTCACCACTCTCCCTTGTTTTCATGAACAACCATATCAGGCTGTACCTGGACATTCTCCTGCATGCGTCCATGCACTGGAAGGTATAGTCAGCTATCCCAAGCTTAATTGAAGCCAATACACTTTTTGTCAAATTCACCTGATATCTCCTCGCATTTTGCTATCTTACCGTTCTCTGTTGGAAAATAATATTATACTTCTACACAGCCCTGGCGTTGCAGCCCTCCGTATATAGGAACACAAACAAAGTGGCTCGTATCAACAAAGCCGTAGCACTACGCTTTGCATTTCGACGTTTGAGGTGCCGCCGTGGAGGAGCGATGCTGTTTTGATTTGAGCTCGAAGCAAGCAAGAATGACTGACCCCTGCCTTTAAGCCAGCCGATCTATCAATGGTAATGTAGTCTATATTGATCTGCTGTGGGCTGCCCACGCCTCTGTGTGACTGTGGTGTGGGGAGGTGAAGACCAAGAACAGACTGCAGGCCACAGAGGAGAACACCACCGGCCTGACTGATAGATCCGGGTGTAAGGGACAGACGGAGTGTCAGTGAGGATTAAAGATGTCGTCAGTCATTCTGGTGACAGCTCAAAACAAAAACACCTCTCCCTTCAATGCATTAAGGTGCTCCCTCTGAAGCTCCACCCCTCACACTGGAAACACATTGCAATGGCTGGGATAGTGTGGCTCTTGCTTGTAATTCTTATTTACGTACGTAGACAGCCAGGGTTGTAGGAGCACTGGATTATGTTTTCACGCGCACACACACAACGCACAGCTATAGCAGACATTCGCTGACTTTGACAAAAAGTGTATTACGTTTGCTTACAATCGCTGACTCCACCTTTAAAGCGGGTGAAGCCAAACGAACAAACAAACAAACAAACGCAAGGCGATACAATAAGCGGTGCTACTGTGTGGCGTCAGAGGTCCTGTCGGTCCCACATCGGCATGCTGCAGAGCCGGCCTTTCATAGTCTTTGATCTTGGGACTTGGCGAGGATTGCCAACAGCATGTCAATGAACGGTGAATGTTTCTCTTTTCATTTCCACAATGGTGTGCACTTCCTCTGCTTTGACCCGCCGAGTCATGGACTTGTAGGAATGTGCCGACATTAGAAAGGCTCCCTGACACCTTTCACGGAGAATTATATGGAGGCCCAACCGCTATGGCACAAAGGACCTGAATGACTGACATTTCCCTCACCGGCGTGTCAATGAGGTTTTTAGCGAAGTCTCTATAGAGGGTCTAAATGAAAGCTACAAATGAACAGAAATTAATTCCGGCTGCCAGAAATATGAGCTGAGTATTACTTTACATTAATTATATATAATTATTCAATTTTGTATTAATACAAGCTAGATATTACTTTTATGGTTTTTAAGACATTTACACATTACAACAATGATTTGAGTCAAGTGTAATCTGACCGCTAGACTCACAAAAGTAAGAGCATGTTACACATCCCGTTAAGAATCAAATGCCCTTGAATGTGCTCAGGAAACCTGAAAGGTTATTCTTTCCCTGCTCAGGAATTAGCATGTCTATAATTACATGTCTCTGCACCCGTCACATCCTCGGCTAATTAAGACGTACCGCTGCCAACGCAACCACGACACCAATGCTAATTTTAGCCCGGGTCAAACCCAACAGACTGGCTTTTTCTTTTTTTTCTTTTGCTTTCTTGTTGTTATGAAACTCAAATGTAACACCATTATCGATAGGGTGCTATTGGTAGACAACCACCCAAGTTGAGACAGCTGAGACTAAAACACAGCATATTATAATTATTAATGAATATACCTAGAATGATCACAAAACACTTCTGCTGTGTGAGCTAAAATATTATTAGGCTACGCAAAAGCATTTTTCACAAACACCCTAAAACCTCTTCTGACAATTCACACCTTTCACTTAATTTAAAAAAAAGCCCACATTCAGGCCGAGCCACATAACATTTCCACTGTACAACTAACTTAAGAACTGCAGGCTAGATTTCCTCATTTGACATCCTTGAACATGAATGCATCCAAACGCATTCAGGAGAATTGAAAAGACACTAATAGCAACGTGGCAGGCACTCAGAAAGCCTTTGCACTCTGTCTGACTGAGCACACTCACAGCTGAACTGTCGCTAAGTGACAGGGCATTGCAGATAAGGGTGGGGGGAGTGAAGGTATTGCAGATATACACGGCTAACATCTATCTTGAAGGCAGTGCTTAATGACAAGGTTGAGTATAAAATGTGGGTCACAGAAATATTAAAATGCTAAATGCTCAGATAATTCGAAAGAAATGGTCAATCTTAGCTACCGGCTATATAATAAATAATATGACACACTGCAAGTTGAGTAAAAAACTGCTAGCTTGAAGGTACCATCGTACTAGATTAATCAATAGCTGCAGATATAGTGTTCGGGTGGTATAATAAAAACTGAATACATCAAAAGAAAAGGTCAAAGGTTTTTAGTCTTGGCTTCTCTGCATCATTTGCCTTGCAAATTACATTCTACACAGCGTTGCCTGCTTTCAAGAGAAATGTTTTCAAGTGTTTTGAATTCCCAAACATGATAGCTATGTCTATCCATAACTTGGCCCCCAAACTAAAGAGACGCGAATGCTTTCAAGAGGAGCTTTAAAATGTCCAGTTATATTGCTGAGCCAACATTAAACTCAGACGCTGACTAACGCTTTTTTGTTTTAATGGCGAGAGGTCTCACCAAGCGAGTCGGTTTCCACCGGAATGCACAGGATTCAATCTGGAAGCCCAACCTTTGCTGTCAGGACTTGGAACTTGAATAATACAATATGAACTAAAACACCATCTGCACGATATGCTAGGCTAAATACTGGCAGTAAATACTTTATAGTACATTGTTTGCCACACCCATTTAAGTTGTGAAGGTTTCATAAAGAAAGGAAATATGAAGTCAGCAAAATGGTACTGAAATGTAGTGGACTTTTAGATCTGTTGGTATTATTAGCATTGCTTCAACACAAGCAGACAAACACCAAGGGCCTCATGTACTAATGTTAGCGCCCATTTTAGGCGTCATTTTGTCGCACTTTGCACCTAAAAACATGGCATTGTATGTACAAACAGCACGCACATGGCTAAAATGCAATTCTGCCTGCTGAAAAAACACAGGATCATAAGTTGCGCTTTCCAATTTATGCATGTATTCATGGGAGGGTCGAGGGGAGATTGGGAGTGTTGCGCAAAAATATGGGAGGAGACAAGCATGAATTACCTATTCCATTCAATGTATGAAAACTGCGATGCAAAGAGCAAGTCGGTTTTGCGGTGAAAATTATCTCCTTTGAAAACCAGTGAGTGCGTTTCTTTGAACAGGGAGACATGCAACGCCAAGATTAATCTCAGCAAGATGAATACACAGGCCGTGGAGAGACGTGCTAAAGGATTTTCTTGCTTGTGTGCTGTCAAAATAAATGTTTATTCCGCTTTTTTCAGTAGAATTTTATCACCCAAACAATTATTTTGGGGTAGAATTATGTTGTTACCCTGTTATCTTTGGGTTTGACGATACATATAGACAAGTACAGTAGGCTATTTATAAATGGGTCCACTTCATGATCGTTAAACTCTCTCTCTATAAATTCTCTTTTTCTGAGTCTGCTGTTCCATTGCTTTCGATCGCCGCTATTTACGGATATGGGCGGCTGGAGAATAGACCAGACTACTCGCCGTGTTAACGCCAAGTACGTGATCATTTCTGGCTGTGCTCACTTTTACGTTGCCCTCGCTAACGTATGTACATGAGGCCCCAAGAGCTTTGCCTACTGAATGCTCCTGTAACCGGGGTCTGTCCCACCCAGGACGCAAACCCCACTCTCCCGTGTATAGAGTGCACGCTCCTCAAGGTATGCAAAAACCCAACAGGCTCTACGTACGTCGACAGAGCGTCCTTTGATGTGTCGGAGAGTAAGGTAATACTGCCCTGCGTTAACCAGCCAAACACCACTACACTCCCAATACAATTAGGTCATAACGGTCTGTTAGCACACACTTCTATCCAAAGATATGAACAGTGGGTATAGATACAAGCATTAAAGGCAGGTAGGGCTTTGACATCTTGCTTAAGGACGCATGCTGGTGGGTCAACACAGGGGCTTGAAC
The DNA here is from genome assembly GCA_027564755.1 of Amblyopsis hoosieri. Classification (NCBI taxonomy): domain Eukaryota; kingdom Metazoa; phylum Chordata; class Actinopteri; order Percopsiformes; family Amblyopsidae; genus Amblyopsis; species Amblyopsis hoosieri. The sequence goes on from JAODUE010031396.1 coordinate 12,151, forward strand.
CTACAACCTCCAAAATAGAAGAATCACATAAACCCAGAGCAGTAAACACCACCAACCACATTGAGACTCACCCCAACCCAGAGCCCCATCCCCATTGAGACTCAACCCAACCCAGAGCATCATCCCCATTGAGACTCACCCCAACCCAGAGCATTTAAACACCCCACAATTCATATCGAGACTCACCCCAACCCAGAGCATCATCCCCATTGAGACTCACCCCAACCCAGAGCATCATCCCCATTGAGACTCACCCCAACCCCGTCTTCCTGCCGGTACTGCTTCCAGGCCCGTCCCGTGTCGCTGTACAGCAGCAGGAAGCTGCTGACCCAGTCCAAGCTGCCATGGCGACCCTGTGTGGCCAGCGCCGTCACCTCCACCCTGTCCCTGAGGTCCAGCTGAAGCCAGGGCTCTCTGTCCGTAACCGACGGCGACCAGCCCCCGGCTCCTACAGGGGTAAAGATGGGTTAGCCTCTTGTTTTGACTTCACACATCCCATACTGTAAGTCAACATGCATTGCATGTGCTTTGCTGGCGAAATGCATTTTGTGTGTTCACGATGACACACCCGCTAACCGACGCCCTTTGTGATTGTTCTCTGTCCTCTGTTTCCAGCTAAATAACACCTTCTAATTCCTTCCTGCTCCCTGTCAGGATCAGCTCCTACAAGATTACTGTAAGCACTTTGCTGGAATTTTAGACATTATTTTGAGGATTGAATAGCATGTATAGCCCCATACTGGCTATAATTATGCATATACAGTACATTATGTATGGCCTACTCGTCTATCATACAGACTACTACTGTACAGTAACTGTAACTCTGCTACAACCGTAAATATAGTCTCGCATGCAGAGCCAGCCTTTACATGTGTAAAGTCTGGGACACAGCGCTGCCTAACGTCGTCAGTACCCGCCTACTTGAGAAGCAAGATATTTTGATTGACATGCATGACGACCAACTACGTAAGTCAATGACCAAGTCTGACATTAAATGTGCAATTAGGAAAACTAAACAACAAGACTGCTGCTATCAACAATATTAGAAAAAATACAACATAAAGCTGTATGCATTATAGCTGGTAGTGTTTTTCAGTTGCATTTTGTTGTGAGTGATGACGTGATATTGCTGGTGAAAGGCTGTGTTGATGTTTTGGTAGAATAGTTGTTTTTCAGGCATTTATGAATTGTTTTGGTGACGTAGGTGCATTTTGGGAGTTAAATTACCTGCCATGCCAATCTCTCTGCTGGCAAAGACAACTGTGAAAAACTGTTGTTTTGGAAAAGTGAACTCAATGCTGGGAAATGCAATGCAAGTCTTTCACGTGTTTAAGCACAGCTCCATCTGCATGTGTGTGGGTGTAACAAATACAGTTTTTCTTCTTTCTTTCTTCTTGCTTTTGTCCACAACTGATTGCTTGTTTGTTTTTTTAATATGAAGAAATAAACAGATAATTTTTCTCTTCAATGACTGTGTCGTCTCGCTGCAGCAGCCCGCTGAGGATTACTGTATTTCTGATGCACCGATGTACCCTGTGCTATGGGTTTATTCTAAGAGAAATAGAGCAAATAATACGTGGATAATTTGACTGGGCTGCTGCCTTTTGACAGGGATGTTACATTTTATGCCTCACACAAACATAAGGACAAAATAAACAAAAACCTTTTTTCTTTTGTGTCGTTAGTAGCATTCTGTTTAAAAAACAAAACACCACATATTTCATCAGTATACTGGAGTTCTCTCTGGAAAGGAAATGCAGGCAATTCATCATTCAGCCTCAAAAACAAATAATCCATAGTGTATAGAGCAAATACCACCACGCTCCACACAACTTTTGGCAAATATTTCATAATTATGAAGTGAAAGTATTGTTTTTGTTAATGTACTATTTACTAGGCCTATATCACTGCATATCACTCCACTGAATCCACTATTCTTTAGAAAGGTTATTATACAACGGCTATTTGGGCTCTTACTCTCACTGGTTTCCACATTTATGTTCAACAGTGTGTGTGTGTGTGTGCATGTGTGTGTGCGCGTGCACATGTGTTTGAATGAATGTACTTGATTAGGTATGTGTGTGTACTGTATAGGCATCATGCCTTCCATAAAGATGTGTTGAAGTCCCAGCGGCTACTCGGCCATTACGGTGAAGAAACAGGTCAGAGCGGCGGAGAGGCTCATTATACGGCCTCTACGGGCCAGGAAACAACACCACAGCGCCCGATGAGCGCTGAATATCAAGCCAGAGTCTACGCCGCGGAGGAAGCATCATTTACACTGCGCCCACCCCTCGAGGGAGAGGGGTTATACTGTTTGCTATCGGGGGCATGTCCTGAAGGTTGACCACGGTTTCAAATTACCGGACTACACAGAGGATTTCAAAGATGGGACAACGCGTGTGACTGGCATGGGATCTCCAGAGATTCTATGCGTGTTTCCTTTACTTAGTCTGCAACCGCCATCTTGAGGCTTGTGAGTCCTGGCCATGGGCCAATCAAAAAGGCCAGCAATGTCCTCGCAGTTGGGATAGCGATTTGACCGGGTTGGAATTATTCTGTCCCAGAGATCCCTTGAGAGGTTGGTGAAGCCAATCCATTTATTACTGGGACACTTTTTACTTGTGACTCAGAAACAGTTTTCAGGTCTGTCTGACTATCAGCCTAGAGGGCTTTGATCATAGAATAATTATAGCTGTGCTATACTGTAGGTCAAGCGGTGGGAACATGGACTGAAGACGGGCTATTACATTTCACTGTGGAAAAAAAAAGAGACTTTTCTAACAATTAATTTATGAGTATGTTTAATGCATTTTGTGAGATAATAGGCACAACACTCAAACCTTGAATGTTTCTGTCAAGGGAATGGTCTGGTAGCCTTCATTTGGCAGTGATGGAAAACGGTATGATGTGTGGAATAGATTGTAGCGATAACTTGATTTAATTTGCACGTTGATGTGCACTGGCTAGAGATAGACCTATACTAGGCTTTCAATTATGGCTTTAATAAAACAGTTTAAGCTATGTATGACCTTGGAATATGACCGCTGCTGCTCCTATTGCTACTAAGATATCCATCGCTGTAGAAATATATAGCCAGTAATGGTTATTATCCTAATGTAGTATTCTTTGTGATTTACCATCCTTAGAGGTGACACAGGTACTGATTTTGCTGATCTTATTTACGAAGCTGTTAATATTCTGAGATCCATTTCAGCCTCTTCACTATTTATGAGAATAAATTGGGAGAGTAAATACTAATGGTCAAGATGAGGTCGTTGAAGGACAAGGAGTTTTGGTACCTCTGTATGAATCCCAAGATCACCCACCAGAGTTGTACAGTATGCATGTTGTGTATCAAATATGGTAAAATATTTATTGCAATATCTACAAGTTTGGTTTACTTCTAGACATTATAAAAGGCAGTCTGTCATTCCCAAAAACGCTTGGTAATTTAAATCTAAATCCAATTTAAATCAAAACAAAACCGCCTGCCTCTCCCTTCAATGCCATAGGGAGCTCCTTCAGAAGTTTCCCTAATGCGATTTTGAATTTTGAAACCCATTACATGACCACAGACAAATGTGATTACATTAACGTGATTACAGTAAGTGTGATTACAGTAACGTGATTCTTTGTAACGCATTAACCGCAACACTGTTCCAGACACAAAAAGGCAGAGTGTTCCTTTAAAAGCATCGCACACAGGAGAAGCAAGACAGCCTCCCTCTCACTAAATGAGAATGTGATCCTCTGTGTTGCATGTAACCTTGAAGTAACATGGGAGCCATCAAAATATGTCCGCAAATACAATGAATGTGGCCTGAGTTGGTTGGCATAAGGTTTTCACTAGTTGCCATCCTGACCTTGGATGTGATGCATTGTCCTGACACACGGTGGCCCAGTGGATATCACTGTGGCCACACAGCAAGAAGGTCCTGGGTTCGAACCCCCAGGCTTACCGGCCTTTCTGTGTGTAGTTTGCATGCGTATGTGGGTCCTCTGGTTTCCCCCACTATCTAAAAACATGTTAGGTTCACTCTCTCCAGCCAGTGCCAAGTGATCAGTGATACTGGCATCAACCAGTAGCTGGTCCCTGGGTGCTGCACAGTGGCAGGGATGGGTTAAATGCAGAGGAGGCATTTTGCAACATGTATGTGACAATAAAAGCACCTTCACATTTCGGATCATGTTTAAAATGTAATTTCTTTACCCTTTTATTTGCCTTTAACCACTTGAACACTGACACGTCCAATTGTGCATCACGGTTTCACCCAGTCTATTCCCCTGTGGCTGTTATTAGTAAAGAGCCCAGCTAAAAACCAGTTAGTCCTGGAGGAGATACATCTTTCTCAAGCTGCTCACGCTGATGGTTGGCAGCAGATGAATCGGGCAAGGGGAGAGTGCAGTTATACGAGAATAGCGATGCAAAAACCAGAGAGCAATATTCTGTCGCTGTGTTCTTGCAGGTGGGCTTGACATTTTATTTCAACGACCTTAAGGAAAGGATGTTTTTTTTTTTACTCACCGTCTTTTTTGTTGAGCTTTGCGAAATAAGGAGCGTTGTCCACAGACGACTGAGAGGAGCTCTGGAAAGAGGGCTGGGACAGCGTGGACACCAGCGGGCCATCGCAGTTGTCTGGGAAGAGAGGTAAAGGTGTATTCAGGCATCCTGGAGAAAGAGTGTTTTGAACTGGATCAAAACAAAAACACCTCTCTCTTCAGGTGCTCCCTCAGAAGCTCCAACCATCCCCACATTCAACACACATTGCCAGGGCTGTGATAGTGTTGTGTGGTGCGGTCTGCACCACTTTGTTTGTGTTTGTGCAGCAACACAGGTTGACGTTTGAGCGCGCACACAGAACAAGCATCTAATAGTAGACAGGGAAAGTGTATTTACAATTGTTGACTCAATTTATTGTTGAGCCAATGGATTATGATTGGACATGATGCTGTGGGTGTCAAACTCAATCAGAGAAGGGTCCAGAATTAAAAACTGGGACTATGTCGAGGGCCAATCAGTCTCATAGTGCTGTCGAAATGTCACTGTGTATTCTTTAATTCTGGCCATGGCAGCCCCACAAACCAGGCAAACTGGTTTTCCACTAAGGCAAGTAAACAGATTCTTATCAGATACCCACCTGTCTTGACCCCTGTTTTCTGAGTCCATTGGCTATTTGTCTTTTGGGAGGCTTGTTTAAATGTAATTTAATGTAGTTTAAATGTAATTTCAACAAGCCTCCCAACAATATCATACAGCACGTTATGATAGACCGACTATATTCTGTATGTACTATGTACTACGTAATATTATTATTATTATTATTATTATCATTATTATTATTATTATTATTGTATGTGACCCTAACTACGGATAAGCGGATGAAGATGGATGGAATATATTATTATAATTTTCTTGCGGGCCAGATATAATTGTACAGCGGGATGTGACCCACGGACCTTGAGTTTGACATGCATGCTGTACATCATGTTTGCCTAAAAGACATTCTGAAGCGGTAGCTATTGATTGGTTGGATTCACATATGTAATCTCTCTTCCAGTACCTGACATACACAAAACTGATGGTAAACTCATCTTTGGAAACTAACGATGGGGAATGATATGCAGTGAGGTTTGGCATTCACAACCGAACGCCTGAGTCTTCTTAAAGAACGTTGAGCACAAATAGTGATTCATCCGGACTAACATGCCGTACATGAAAGACATGACAAACTGCTGATAGTATAGTTGTAGAGAATATTGAGTACACTACAGTAGCAAAAGACGTCATATAATTAAACCCATTCTGCTGCAATGTTTGACATTTCTCAGGAGAGCCAGTTCTAAGGTCTGTTAATCAGTTTATGCACAACACGACCGAAGCCCTTCAAATGACCAACTACAAACTGTATAGGAAGTGTTTGAAGAGATTACGGCCCCATCCAAAGGGAATAGCAGTCCCTTTAATCTACCATTGTCGAGACAGAGTCATTTTCAGTTGAGGGGAAATCAACAAACAATCACAGCCCTGCTCAGATAAAAGACCAAAACAATGCTTTGCCCTCTTTCATTTTCCTGTCTTTTGTTTTGCCCTTTTCTCTTCTAGTAAATTGCCAAGAACCCAGTGGTGGATATTACAAATCACTTTGCTGATTGAAATAGTTTGGTTCCGTTCAGTGACGGGACCCTCGAACTCTGACTCACTGTCTCATGCTAGGTTGATTACAATCAATTCAGTTGTTTAGGTCCCCGTTCAATACCGCTCGACGGCCTTTGCGAAGAACTTCTCGTCATAAGCACTACAATTAGACGCACTTCGTGTAACGCCATCGTCTCATCTATTACAATCCCCTATGCCAGATGCGGACGCCCGGTGTTTTTTTTCCTGTTGTGGTCTTATTGATTTCTCATAATTTCCGAGGTGTGAATAACATGCTGTACAGTATGTGACACCACTTAAAGTACGGTACTGTAGCCTACATGCCAGCAGTTGGCAGCTAATTTGCAGGTTAACTTATAATATCCTTTTAATGGAGTGAAATTATATGGTATGCGGTAGAAAACATTGTGTATAGTGTATATACAGTAGAGCTCAAACACAAACCATTATATACTGTATAAATACTTTGCAGAAATAATTAACCTTAACTTAATGAACACAACAATGCTTCTCAGAAGACACACAGGTATGACAAACAGTTAAGTGGATAAAAATATCTCTTCCTTCATTGCTCCTTCGCCTACACCGAACACGCATTGCCAAGGATTGTTGTGTGGTGCGGTCTGCACACAGAACGGACCATGAGGAGATATCTGCTGAATTTCACAAAAAGTGTATTAGCTCACAACTGCCGACTAGACCCTTAAATCATTACAGACAGCTCCTATTCCATGTGGCTGCTACATCCCCCACGTGCATCACAGACGATATTGTATTGAGAATTGGGCATTTCTCCTCGGCCAGATAAAGCGCAGGTGTTTAGTGATAAAAACAAAAGCAAGGCCATTAGCCATTTACATCCACTCAAGCACCGAAACAATACCTGTTTCTTATCATTTCAAACACAGGAATAAAAAGACTAAAGACGCCAATAAGCAGGGTCCCCAGAGGGAACCCTGCTTAATGATGACAACACATTTGGAACCCTGTAGGGAAAATAGTCTGCTGCTTTCTTTGGTCCATTTCATTATTAAAGGGTAATCCTATTCTACCAATTGTCCCAGGGTCATATTTACAGTACACAATGAAAACAGTCCTAACAAGGTCTGCTTGTGCTGCTCTCACTTTATTACAGTAAGCAAGCACACGCCTCATGTCAGGAACCACAGCAAGCACATCAGTATATCTATCTGATATGCATATCTATCTGACATTGTTGTCCTTCATATGCTATGCAATGTAGCCAAACACCACAAATAAACAGGTCTAAAAAGCCTTTTGGCAAGGAGCTACTTTTCATGGAACTAATACAGAGATGAAGTCTCTTGAAGACTTTATTGTTCATAAAAGGGTCTGAACGTAGGCACATGACTGGTATTATTAGTATAATAAGGATGTACTTTGAAGTAAAGGAAATCTACCCCATCTCTCATCTGTGAATTCTCAGACTTTAATCGTCCTCGCGTCAATATTAAAATATATTGAGCTGAGATTCCCATGACAACAGTGTGACATCACTGTGTTTACCGAGTGATGGGCAATTTGGATGTTTGCTGAATCGATCACAAGGACATATTCCTTGTGGCAGAGAGTGCGTGGTCCCTTTACATGCAAATGTCTTCGTTAATTATTATTAATTATTATCAGAAGGCCAGCCAAAAAAGTCACAAATCAATCCTGCCCATTTGTGGCTTAATAGTAAGAAATGATTTTGTTAAACCAGCTTTCATCTATGCCTTTTCCCCATTATGTAAAGTGTGTCGAGACATTTGGGCCAGCAGTTAAACTATGTGCTTCATTTTAGTAAAGTGAATCACATAGCGGTCTGCACCTGTGTGAAATTACTAATGGTGTGACTCGGACCCCACACACACACACGAGCACACACACACACACACTGAAAGCTGCAACTCTAATGAGTAGATGAAGCAAGCAACACTTCCAACAGAACATAACACTAGCTTTCTTATAGTCCTGCATCTACAATTCATGCATTATCTTGCATTACCTGAAACATTGCTTTCTTCAGTGCCATAAGCTGCACTGCACACATAGAATCATTTTGTTTTGTTTGTAAAATTGGGTCATTTTGAAATCAGGTGAACATACAGCGTGAGCCACAAACCATTTACAACCATATTCACAGCCACTGGCCCGCTGGCAAACAAACTAGAGCCCAGCTGTGAACTGTCACCGTTTAAATGCCACCAGGACACCTGAGTTCTGTTTCGCCCGTCACAGTGCATATCGCTGGGAAGGTAAGTTTTATGGCTCCCCTGCCACAAGCAGACGAGACAAGCCTCCTGCTGTGATGCTGGTGCAAGTCCCAACGCATTATTGCAGTGGCATTGGGTGTTGTTCGACGGTCAAGTCGTTTGCATTTACAGTATAACCCGTGATTGCATTAAGCCCCGGACACACTGCAAGAGCCTAGCAGCGATGTAGCGCTGAGATACAATGGAAAGTCAATGAGAGCAACTCAGCGGCGAACGAGTTAAACTAATCTCAACTTCAAGCAACTTGAATCTGAGAAACAAGCTTCCTAGCAAATTTCCAGTGGGAGCTAAGGATATCGTTGACTGACAGATTGACTGAAACATTTCGGGTTAGAAATATACGAGGGATACCTAGGCAACCAAAGCTTGGGATGTTAACAAGCAGCCAATTTTCAACTACAAAGCAATGTGCAACGAGTCGTTAGCTTGCACTGTGCCCTTAATCGCACTACAGTCTCAAAGGGCTGTACAGCTCTAAATTTCACATGGAAACAAACTGTACCCCTTAACCTGCTCCTCCTCGCATCAACGTCAACCAGTGCTAATGCTTACAGCAAAAAAAAAAGATGGCCGCCAACTTCTACCATTCAGCTCAGCACCGGGGAAACCATTTTATGGCCTTTTGAAGCCCTCAAGACAGCATCCTTCTGTTGTTTGGCTTCTTGCAGAAGTCTTTCCTGAGGGGTGGTGCACCAAATACATGGCCACTCAAAACATTACATTCAGCATCGCTTGCAGCATTTTGTGATACTTTGAAAATAGTCTCTGAGCTGTCCATTTCTCTTCATATCCTGCACGCTTGTAGACATGCCCTTTAAGCAATGGCTATTTCTTCAAATGTTAACTTCCAATATAGGCCACATTTGCAGCATGGGTGTACACGACGGTTTTAAACGCGGGGCATGGTGTTTCTGACAGACGGGAGCAGCTTAATTGAGTTTGGTTCTGCTTAACGGGATGACTCTGTGACTTGTGTCTCTTTGTCTCGGCATTCAACCACACGCTTTCACCCCTACCTCTCTCTCTCTCTCTCTCCCTCTCTCCATCTCCATCTATCTATCTCTCTCTCCCTCTCTCCCTCTCTCTCTCTCTCTCCCTCTAACTCTCTCTCCCTCTCTCTCTCTCCATCTATCTATCTCTCTCTCTCTCTCCCTCTCTCTCTCCCTCTCTCTCTCTCTCTCTCCCTCTAACTCTCTCTCCCTCTCTCTCTCCCTCTAACTCTCTCTCCCTCTCCCTCTCTCTCTCTCTCTCTCTCCCTCCCTCTCCCTCTCTCCCTCTCTCTCCCTACCTCTCTCTCTCCTCCCCCCCTCCCCCCGTGTCTCCCTGCTTCCCTAATTACCGCCAGCTGTTCCTCATCTGCGGTGTTCCCAGATCTCAGAGGACAGTTTCCCTCCCCGTCAGTAGGGTGAGATTCCGCCCCAGACTGTAGCGATCGGCTACAGAACCCCCCTCCCCTCCATGCTCATCATTCCCTCCTGGGAGATGTTGGTAGACAAGCAGCAGACTTCCCAGCATGCACTTGTTCAGCCTGTGTCTCACCCTGGCATCACCTGCCTATGCATTATTACTGATTGTTTGACATGCGACCACTCGTGACAGGTGGCAGAATCGTCCGATCGGCGCCGCGCGTCGGTTGGCCGGTGGCGTCGGCGGTGTGACTCTTGTGTCTGAACACCACAACAGCAATGCCTTGCCCTGGGTGGTACCAAGTCTCCTCTCCCAAGAGGACTGGTACCCTTTTCCCCAACCGTCACTATCGCTTCCCGTTTCAATGTTCTTGCCTTATAAGCGGATTTATTTAGCTAATTAACCTTTCAGAATCTGTTCAATGAGCCGGACATCAAAAAGGATGGCTAGGGATTTCATGAGTCGATTTCCACAGACTCGTCAAGAGGAGACGAGGAAGGCCAATAGGTGAGGATGAGATGACCACTGCAGGACCCAGCGGGTGCCAGCTAGTTATCACCCGCAAGCTAGCTAGCTGCAACACATCTGAGTGAAAGCACGCACAAGATTCAACACTCAAAATCTGACCTCTTGTTCTGCTCAGAGCCATGTAAAGAGAGAGTCGTTTTTTCACAGCATATACTATAAGTACCCTATAAATTATATTTTAAATGTAAATCGATGAATTTATTGACTACTAATTACCCAAAAAATGAATCTGTATATATCTCTATATATATATATCTCTATATATTTATTTAATTTGCCCTCCAACCACTTCCTGGAACAATTTCTCCATGAACCATGTGACCGTTTTTTAACTTCCGTTGGCGTAACTTTCTCTTTCCATGGATCTCGTTCTGCTCCGTTCAAAAATGATGTAACTGGTTCAAAGAGGTGTTTGGTGTCTTAAGCTGCGAGTCCAGCGGTCAGGGTTGGGGAAGTATATGATACCCGGTGTTAATCTTATACAACGAGGACAGGATTTATATAGGAAAGGCTGAAATGGGCTCCTCCGTTTAAGCCTTTGCTGACATGTTACGGTGGCAGTTAAGTACATCGCTTCACTGAAACCACATAAAGTACAGTGAACTTAGCCTGGGTGAATGTAGAGCGAGAATAAATACAAGCCTTTTTATGTTTATTTATTTACTTGTGCAATGTATTTTCCTGTGAATAAGGATGTCTCTGTTTTTGAATTGTTTGCAAACGCAAATCCTTCTTTAGGTACCAAACATTGTTGCATAGAATTGCAATATGTAATTATCACCAGCCTATTGTTAGTGATAATTAGAGTTTGACAGCAATAAGCCCTGAATAGAAATAGCTTTAAACTGTTTGCATATTGCAATTCCATAACTTCATTTTAAGCCACATACAGTACGGTAAACAACACCTCCTTCGACCAATCGAAGGAAATCAGCACTATATCTGAACTAACACGTTATGCTTAATTTACTGACATATTAGAAGCAGCTCCTAACACATGGACATAGAAGTCCAAAAATCTTGATTTTAAACTCTGAGGACCCAGTAGGTAAATACTGTTTTACTGTACATCAGCCCCAACATACACCAGTGCCAAATGCAGAGACCACTGCACACCGCAAACATTAGCGCATGTACAGACAGCTGACCTCTGTGCTACACTCCCTGCTGAGAAGAGAAATGCTAATGAGATCACGCTGTCAATTAAACCACTATTTACATCACCCGCTGTTCACCGATCTATTGGCAGATGGCGAGAATAGTTTTTAAACAATATTGTACTGTCACAACATATTTAATCTGTAATCTGCAACACTCACTTGTGTTATTGCTAGCATAAACACAAATGTGAGGTGACCACCAAAAATACTGCTTAGTTTGTGTGTTTGTTTACTTATTTCTTTAAATTATTTATCAAAAGTACAATTACCAAGTCAGAAAAAATATCATTGTACCTTTCGATTATGAGAAACATATTTTGAGTGTACAGTAATAAGCACAACACAGCTCCTTGACCTAGCTTTTCTGCATCAACACATTTAAATAAGATTATGTCTCTGAAGGGAAAGAAAATGGCAGCACTGCTGAGCTTGTATTGCTCTGAATTGTGTACAGCTGGCAGTGGCTATAATAAGATAATTGAATAATTTCTCATGTGAAAGCCATTAGGCACTCTTTTATAGAGGCTCTATAGCCTATAAGCTCTATAGGCTTAAGAGCTGAACTTTATTCCATTGTGTTAGACAAAAAGGACCACAATGCTAAAAAAGACAAAAAAGTTACAAATTCACTTTTCTGATTGGTAATTTATTTCAATCAAAAACATGTACTCAGTCCTTGCATGCAGTTTTAACAATACAATAAAAATAGAAAACCACCATGTGTACACAAATAGATGTTACATGCACATGAGCAAAACAGGTTTGGGATAACCTCTAAGATCCATGCTGTCTACCTCTCACAAAGGTTGTGTGATGTACACACACACACACACACACATGTGTGTATGTGTGTGTACATCACACAACATCAGTGTAGTTGGTGCACTAATGTTCTGCACACAGTGTGTGTCTTTGTGCACGTGAACGGGTGCACACACGTGCTTACGCGTGTTTGAAGACCGTCCTATTGTGTCTCAAGGTCATATGCGTGTTTGAAGACCGTCCTATTGTGTCTCAAGGTCATATGCGTGTTTGAAGACCACCCCATTGTTTCTCATACTACAGTAGCACACAGCTTTAGAGGCACTACAGAAGTTCAATAGTCTTGCGCTCAGAACACTTTCAAAGGACTATGTTTGTGGCTGTTGATGAACAGCGTTTAATGCGTTTGTAGTTTGACATATGGCTGTACAGTCTGTTTACCTGAAAGAGATGCCTAATATAATATACGTATTACCCTCTACAATCAGCTACAGTAGCATGTCCCTATGAATAGCATTCATATGAAAGTGTGTCTTTATCCACACTGGTATTTTGTTTTACTTTTGCACTTTGCAGAGTAGATGGGTGGTTTGGGGGAATGAGGGGTAGAACCATCTACCAGAGCAACCATGTTGTGTTTGGTCATTTTATTAAAAATAACCAAATCTGAGATGTTCATAACCACAGTATCATAAGTGCACTATTAGAATGAGGTAATTCCTTGAGTTTTCATTTATTTATGTTTGTAGATTTTTGAGTCATAATTTGTTTTTGATATTTTCTCATCACCTGACACTTAAATGCATTACATTTTGAAATATTTAAATGTTTTAACAAGCTGATCCAGTCTTATAATTTCATATTACTCTACATATCTGTAACATTCAAATTGGGTAAACAACTTAATGTATTACTTTTGTCACTTACACACACACACACACACGCACACACACACACACGCACACACACACACACACACATACATGCGCACGCACACGCACACACACCCACACACCCACAAGCGCTTCATCTTAATACTGCTAATAGCACAGTTTCTATTTCACACACACGGTGACCTGAACATGCTACTGCAAGTGGATAAACTGTCTCCCCGTCTTACTTATAAGGTGATAGTTACAGTAACTCTGTTAAACTGTTACGATGGGAAAACCCGCAGCTATTTTCATTCATGTTTGCTGATTGCCCTCATGAAAGCCTGTTAATACTCCAAAAATGAACAATAAAGAAGGTTTGTTCAGCTAAACTGAACACAGTTCAGTGTCGAGTCAGCGAGCTGTCAATCAACAAAGGTATGTACACCTGTGCCACAGCATGCTCTGGTTTAACCAGCTAAATAACCCAAAACACCTGTGTGTGTGTGTGTGTGTGTGTGTGTGTGGGGGGGGCGTTAGTAGCATTCTGTTGATAGACATGACCAGTTCACAGGTGCACCTCCAGACGCACGAGACAATGTGTTTGCAGCAGATGTGCTGCAGAAGTAGCAGACTGATTTGCTCTCATCCCCAACATATGTGCGTCTCCAAATGCACACACACACACACACACACACGCGTTTGCTCACGCCCACTCCAACACAGTTAATCCCACATTGTGAGATTAGAGCCCTGCCAACACACATGCAGGGGGAGGGGGGAGATTAGGAGGCCAGTGATCTAAGGCTGTCTGTCTCCTCTCTCTCCTGATCCACAAAAGGGGCAGAGAGTCCCCAGCCCTCCACCACCCTCTGTTGGCTCCACGTCAACTCCGCTCTGCATGGGAGTGGAGGAGAGCTCCACTAGGACACGCAGCAGAGGACTTAATTAAAACTGGCAGCAGCTTGATTACAAATTATCCCTCTACTCTCTCCGTCAGCACGCCACGCATTCCTCTCAGCGGCTCACGCTGCCTTTTTGGACGCCGTCCACTTCAAGTGAGTGTTTTATTTTGGGCGGTGGGCAGGGCAGATGAGAGGGGGGTAGGTAAGTCTGCTTGCGATGGCTGGTGCAACCTCCTCTAGACAATCCCTGGTTGGGAAATGACACCATGTGTCCATTTGCTGTCCCCTAGATTTCATCTGACCTGGTTTGACGATGTTAAGATCACACGCCAGAACACTGGCGTCAGTTGTGATGTTCGTTTCGTTCCTCTCCCCCGAGACCCACATACAGGCCGGGAATGATGTACACACACTTCAGCTAGCTAGCGCAGGTTAGCATCGGCCCTTACACTCTAATCAGCGACAGGGTGAGGCAGATCTATACGTGTTTAGTCTGTTTATAGTCATATTTGTTGTGGACGTTATTTTGTGTTATCTGTACACCTTGTACTGTAGATGGTTCTGTATATGTTTAATACTTTTTAGTACATTTTAGTCTCTGTACAGTCCTTGTTCTGATTGCTGTAGCGTCACACTGCAATTTCCCCCTTTGGGGATTAATAAAGTACACAACTAACTGACCGACCGATCCACCGACCGACTAACTAATTAACTAACCAACTAACTAACCAACTAAGGTGTTAAAACTCTCCTTTTTGAGCTACTTCATGTTTGTTATAAGATAATCTCTGCCGTCTCTGGTGCCTTACTTTTTGTTTATATGTTTATTAAAGCTTGGCCAAGGAGAAACGCATTCTGTGTGCGATGTGGAATGTTTCTATAGGAAGAAACGGCATCTACTGATGCCTGTACTGCTGCTGTGAGGGGCTTAGATGAGGGGGGGGGTGGCAGTTTACAGCGGTGAAACAAACAAGATAAAGAGGGGGCGCAGGAACATCGCTGACACGTCTGATATGAAGGCAGGAGGCTGCAATGCTGAGACTGCAAGAGGCTGTCTTAGTGCTCTAAAGACTGGCGCAGGTCACCGGGAGGTCACGAGACGCTGCCATTTTCCGGCCATTTCTCTCTTCTCATGCCGCGCACGGGCCTGCGGAACGCCCGTCCGCGCGGGGTGGAGCAGTCTCAGCTCGGTTGTAATGGCCGCCTCTCAGGTAATTACATTTCCCAGCAGTCAGCACATTCGGCACATTCGGGCCTGTCTGCGCTGCTGGAGCTGGCACTAAGCGAGGTAATGGCGCGTCCCCGAACGCACCCTAAACAAACGCAGAAGGCTTTGGGATGCAGAGGCACTGTGGGTCTGGTGGTCATGCAAATGCTTTACCTGTGCCAACAAACGGACCTGTGCTTGGACCACCATTTTAATTGAGCCTTAGCAGTCTTTCTGCATGGTTTCCATTAGCAAACAATCAGTCAAATAAATACACAGACACTAATCGTCTCTCACATTTAAGGACGTTTGACAAGCAGATCATTAAAACTAAAGTACTGTAAGTATTTAAAGTATATAGTCATTAAATGAACCTTCTAGTAATGATCAAGAAAATCCTCTTCTCGATGCGAGTGACAAGTCCAGTATATCACAGAAACGTAGTACCGCTAATTCTACAACAAATCCAGCCGTTGACCTCTGGGTCACAGTGAAGCTCTTAGACTGAACACGCCCTGTGTCTTAATGCCAGAAGTGCCTGGGAGCAAGGCATCAGTGGAGCGGACATACGAGGTCATCCGGGGAGAATTAGGTGTGTCGGCAGCCTCCGCTAATGAAGCAGGTCTTACTGTAGGGCGCCAGGGAAATACAGGGCTTGCGGTGAATATCTAGACTCATGGCCGGTCAGCAACAACACTGAGTCATTCGTAGAAAGATGTGCTTCTAGTCAGCCCGCTGGTGGGACCCTCCATGTTACGTAATATGAATGTATTAACATCGCCATGTCTTCTATTACTTGAAGGCAGAGTTTGTAATTTGTCATTGCTTGCAAAACTTCCTTAGAAGCTCCGCCCCACACATGGAAACGCATTGTGAAGCCTAGGGCATTGTTTTTGTGAGCCGTGTTCACCACTTTGTTTATGTTCCTATTTATGGAGCCACAGCTGCGTAGAACTATTCTTTTTTTTCCAGCACGCATGGAGAACGGTAAGCTGGGAGGAGATATTTGGTGAAATTGACAAAAGGTGTATTAGTTTACAGTTATCTTACAATTAGCTTACAATTGCATAATATACCTTTAAATCGCCCAGACTATTTCCTATTATAGCCATATGTTACAAAGATCATGTTTTAATAGACGGCCTCCCGAATACAAAGGCTTGACCGTCACTGACCTTTAACTTATGATGACCCCTCAGATGGTGATTGATTAGTCCCGGGCCAAACATATCACTCATATCACTGAGAACTGTGTCAATGGGGCAATAGCCTGGAGCCTAGTCCATATGTACATGGATACATGTTAAAACATGTATTTTCCTGCTTTGTTTAAAAATGAAATCCCATCTATACGGAACTGTTTAAAAACAGTCTAATTAACATCCACATGAAAACACAATTGCATACTTTCGAGAAAACGCCTTGTATAAACCAAGGAGATAACTGCACATGTGAAACATATTAGATAACAGCCCACAAGTTAATGCTACAAGTAAAAAACTCTCTTCCCAGTCTCCACCTGAACAATAAAAATGGAGTTTCTAAATATCTTCCTCCTGGAAAGAGTTTTGCAAAAATTCTGTATTTAGTGATCATACTGTATACTGTATACTGTACACTGTTTGCATTTGGACAAAAGGCCAAAACTTATAGAAAATATGACTTATTAACATTTCCTGGGTCCATTTGGACCAAACACTGCTGGAAAATACTTCACTAGTGTACCTGTCCTACACTTAACTTATAAAACAGAACTGCCAACGAAAAGCCAGTAGGCCATATGTTATCTATATTGAAGGTTTTACTAAGTTTATGTTGAAATCCATATTTTGTTTACTTTTGTTTTTATAATAAAACAGGACAGGAAAATATTCTGACTAATTTTATTTAAACAATAACCTTGTACACCTATATCGATGCATGTTTCCTCCATGATTTCTCATAAAGAACACTAGTTCTTAGTAACTTTCATATTGGGAATTAGTTGGGTGGATCCTTTTTTCAGAATTCAGTCGTCAGTATTACAGTAAACTAGCTCCTTTACCTGGACATGTTTGTGAAACACACCTGTGGATCCAGGTCGCTGCAAATGAGATATGTGTGGGTTTGCTTGTTCTTAAAACATATTGCTGTTTAAGTCAAAGGAAAGGATTTATATTGGACAACTGTCTCTTGACACAAAAGAAATGGCAAAAAGTGCAATGGTTTGCCAAACAGAATATGCACATTAAAAAACATAACGTGTTACACCGGGCCTTCCTTAAGAAAACAGCATTAGCATAACGCAAGCGGGAACCTCAGCTGATGAGAAATTAATAAAAAGTTTAAGTGCCAAAACATGCAGTTCATCAATGGCCACATGAGGATGCAAAAAGGAGTCAATCCCCATAGACTTCAATGTTAAAATATCACAGAGACATTTATATATAGCCTATGGTCTATGTTGACGTCACAGAGGGTTTGTCCATTTATATATAAAAGTTTATAGTGACGTCACAGAGGGTTTGTCCATTTATATATAAAAGTTTATAGTGACGTCACAGAGGGTCTGTCCATTTATATATACAGTCTATGGTGACGTCACAGAGGGTTTGTCCATTTATATATACAGTCTATGGTGACGTCACAGTCACCATAGACACCATATTAATGTATGTTTTTGTCTAAGTAAGTCTAGAATATACTGTACATGTATGTGCGTGTCACACCAGACCACTGTAGAGAGAATAGCTGCTTAATATGAACAATGATCAGCCAGTTGTGTTTTTCTGCTTATTAATATAAGAATTATGTTATTTATGTGTTGTGTTATACATACAGATGTTGGGTTGGATGTTTTCAATTGAGGGTTGCTGAGGTTAAATGCTCAGAGCGACTCAGTGATACTACGTGTAAAGTCCTTATAAACAGTAATCTTATATCATTTGTAAACTGCAAAGCATTAGATGCTGATTATAAATGTCAAAGGCTGTTGGTGAAAAACAAGCACTTCTTTCTAAATCACAGCTTTTGCTTGTAATAACATGTAAATAAGTACTGAAGAAAATATGTCCTTAGATTAAAAGTGGCCTGTGTTTGGCAGAAAGATTAATTTACCTGCAGGAACAAGGAAATATATGTGTGTGTGTGTACGTGCACATATGCATGGTCGTGTGTGTGTGTCTCCTTATGATTTATGCCTTACTATCTTGCAGGGTCAAAACGCCCTTTACAAAAATAGGAAACCCAGAAAATTGTTTAGAATCCCCTGGGTAATTTGAGGGGTTAGTGTTACAGTCATCTTTATGTTTCGTGCTTATAGGCACAGCGTGTAATCGACTAACGTGATGGCGTCAAAGCTGTGTCCATTATTCATGTGTTCTTAAGATGATTGTCAAGTGAAGTTTATTTATTAAGCACATGCAAAAACAACAAATGTTGACAACAGTGTGTGTACAAAAATGCAACATTTATAAAACGTGAATAAATAGGTAAATAGAATAATACACGTGATAAATAATTATAAATAAGACTCTAATATGTGTGATTTAATTTTTTTTAGATGAGATTTAAATGTTTGGTAGTGGGATGACTTACTGTAATTGTGATTCATTATTTTTGGAAGAAGAATGGACAATACAAAGAGCACACTGTTCTAAGGCCACAATATAATGCGAGTACATTTTTACAGGGACAAGTAAACTTAATGAGAAAACAGTAGCAAGCAATGATGTGACCTTAGCTAACCCGCAGACATTTACCAAAAATTTATCAGTTTAGTTTTGAATGTCTACAGCCTTTTCTTAACAGTGACACTCACAGAAAATGACCAAAGTTTATGATTTATGATTTAATATAATATTTAATCATAATGTTTGTGGTTTCAAATGTATTCATTTTGTATACTACTATTTTCATGCTTTGGCTCTCTGGCAGAGCAAAACATGTTACATGATGTCTATAATACCACAGCTGATATCTGAATTGATGACGCGAGGCATGGATCATGGCATCTTTGCACCCTAATGCAGCTCTTGGGTTTCACCGGCTCTCCAGGAAAGATTGCTCTCTAATTTTATCTATTGAGAGAAAATAAGATTGAGATGGCACTTTGTCTTGTCTTACAGCTAAAAGCAAGAGAAACAAGCCCAGCAAGAGAACAAAGTGGATTAACGTACATCTTTTTCCCACTAATCTGATGAATATGTGAAAAGAAACCTGAAACAATTGAGTTTTTCCTGAAAACTGAACATGAATAGGTCCGGAGATTCAGAGCAATGCATTAAAAATACCACCACTTTTGTAAATGATCTAAAATAAATATAATGCATATCTGTAGAATGACTCAATGCGAAAATAGGACTTCTTTGGTTTGACCCCACACATGGGTCACATATATACTGTATTTCCAGACACAGTAATAAAAGGTTTGAACTGTAGTTTGTGTTGTTGGTCCTGATGTTACAAAATATATAACATCCAGTTAACGTATAATTACTTTTAATATAATATTGTTTTACTCTACAATAGTGTTACATTACTGTAGAATGCCATCTTATTGATACTATAAATATTATAAATCTATTACAGGAAATATTTGAAAACCAACTCATGTTTTAGCAAATTATACAAATAAAACAGTTTTGTGGATAATTTATTAAACATTTGTATATTTACTCATTCATTCAAACAAAATTAACTCAATTCATAGCTTGCCACCGTGACTTTATTTGCCTTAAGAAGGCAGACATTTAATTCTATTTGAAAAATCTAACGCGATGATGCAAAACACGAGAAATATTTGAATACTTCCTCCAAACAGAGAAATAGGCCATATAACAACCAGCAAGAGCTGCTGCTGGCCCACATGTTTCACTGTAAGGAAGAAATCACCTGGTTAGTTGTCTCATAGATCCTGACAGTCCGGGGCAACGAGTCTGGTGTTTGGAGGAGAGGGAATACTTTGTAGGAAGACCTAATCTGACACAGTTGGGTTGGAAATTCTGAAGGAAAGCGACTGCTCCGGGCGAAGACTTATCCAGAATGGTTTTGTTTGCACGGAAATTAAACAGAAGCCTCCTCGTAAAGCTGGCTCTTTTATCCCCTGCCAAACTGTATCACTGCCCTGTCATGAGCTTCTTGCCAATGCAAACATGTTGATGGCCCACGGGGGCATGAGCAGGGGCATATCATAATCTGAATTATCTGATCCTGCGTCAGGGCCATGACGACCGCTGCGATGGAGCCAGCGATAAGCCTTTATCACAACGTCCTCTTGGCCGTAAGGTCAAAAGCTGATTTTCATGTTCGGCTGATAAGGAGCCCCGGCGTAATTATTAATAAATACCTCCACCACCACGTCTCTCTAAATGAATGGCGCTGACACTTTGCCCTCTCCCGCACCCCCTCGTGGCTTAATTGATCTCATCAGTCTTGGGGATCAGGCCGTCAGCTGGCCAAAGAATGGCTTTCCGCCGGGCCAATTCAAAGTCCCCCCCCTAAACTTACTCCATTTATCTGGCGGGCAGAAGCGATCAATCTGCGCTCCGAATTACTCCTGCGGAGACATTTGGAATATCTGTCGGCGTGGGCTGGGAAGAGTTATGGTCACATGCCACATACCATTGTCTCGCTGTCCGCTGTCAAGGACGGTGGAACCTTTACAGCCACCGTGTCGCTGTGGTTGAAACGGACCAAATATCTGCAGCACCGCAGAGGCATTCGTTTACATGCTACAGAGTACAGCCAGCGTGTTGGCTAGATGTGTCCCACATGTTATTTGAAGTGTATGCGTGGGCAGGCCTACAGTATAACCCTACTGGGCCACTCCACGGTGCGTGTGAATCTGAAATCCCTCTCCACATTGCGTGGGTTTCCATGGTTCACTTCCCAGCGGAATTGGCAGGATCTGAAGCAATATGCCAGAGCTGGGCTCTTGGGATGGCTGTGTCATAGGTAGTGCTATCTGAGAGTTTTATAATGAACCCCCCCCCACGCCTCTCCCCACCCCACACACACACACACACACGCATGCTCACTCATACACGCACACAATGTCCTGCTTAAGGCAACCGGTAAATTCATACCACCCCCCCACACACACACACCTATCACAAACACAGACACTCACACACAATGTCCTGCCTAAGACAACCTTTCAATTCGTCCCTCCCTGACACACACACACATACACACGCACACACACACACACACACACACACACACAGTGGGGCGACTCCGATTTACCGCCTTGTGCACCTGACCTCATAAAAAAAAGTTGGAGTAAAGACTTTATCATTGTAATGCCCCGGTCAGAAGTCCACTATCCCCCACGGAGCCGACAATGTGTTTAGAATAGGAAATGAGGAAGCCTTGCTGGGAACCCGTCTGTTAAGCCTGTCAATGTGAGGTGTCGATGCGAAGATGTAGGACTCTGTACAGAGATCCACGTCGTTGCCTTACCAACACATGACCTGGCGCCGTACTTAAAGGGCAATCCGCTGAGTAATCCCAATCGCTCCAACAGCGTCACCTTTCTAGCGCTAATCTCTGCAGTGCCTGAATCCCCACCAGGGCCTTGACCAGAGCAGCGTATTGATCTTACGGAAGTAAACATTTATGGAACGAGTAATCGGTGCGCTACATCACTACCTGGTCTTGACTAATGAACAGTCTACAGCACGATTATGTGTTTGTAGTTCTGCCGTGCACCTGATAAAGATGCGTGCATGGACCACCATCGAAATGCAAACCACTTAACGGTGCCTGACCAGTGGTGGAGACCTAGATAAATTACCTTGGTACACTTATACCAAGATTGCCTCTGTAAGTCAATCCAATAGCATCGTTGTGTTATTAATTAGTATATCGTTTATAGAGGTAAAACAATAAATGGACTGCTTTAATCCAAAGCGCTTTACAGTATTTAGCCTCACATTCATCCACCGATGGTGATTGCTGCCATGCAAGGTGCGACCAACCACTGTGAGCAGTTAGGGGGTTAGGCATCTTGCTCAAGGATGCTTACCGGTAGGTCAACACCAGAGTTTGAACCCATGACCTTCCGGCTGAGAGCCCAACACCCAGACCACTCGACCGTCCTGTCCCCCATTAACACAGGTGGCAGTGGGTAGAGCGTGGCGACAGGTGATCCAGACATTGCTGGTTCGAACTCCTCAAGTGTCGAGGTGTCCCTGAGCAAGGCACCTAACCCTCACTGCTCCCAGTGGTCAGGTGGCGCCTAGCATGGCAGCTATCACCATCGGTGAACGTGTGTGTGAATGGGGGAATGTGAGGCAAAGCGCTATATAAAAAATGTAGTCCAGACTCCAGTCCATACACAGGAATCCGATCAAATTAGTTTGCACAAGTTCATCGTCATCATGCAAGGAATATGCAACCTGATACTTTCTGTAACTGCTAGCAGACATTTAATAATACATCAGCATTAACGTGATAGCACAACTGATCATGGTTAGACTACAGTGGTCCTACATGTGCGTGATCCGCTGTATGCCAACTGTAGTCTACTACTATAGTCTCTTTAACGACAATGTTGTTCTGAACGCTGCCACACTCCCAAATATTCCTGTCGAGAGCACAAGGACATTGTCCTGAGAGAGAGAGAGAGAGAGAGAGAGAGAGAGAGAGAGAGAGAGAGAGAGAGAGAGAGAGAGAGAGAGAGAGAGAGGATGTGGCCATCACATCTGCCACCTGACGCAGGTGACACATGAGCGGCCATGACAGATCTCTACTCTCCTCCTGTGTTTCTCCTTGGTATATATGGGAGGAACATCTCGCTGGTTATGTTGACCATTACCCCAATGAGTGATTGATCGTGTTACTATGTTCTTCACAATGTGCACAATAGGAAGGTAATGCAGAGAGAAGGCCTATTTGTGTCTGTGCCTCCAGGCTGCATACCATTACCTCGGCAGTAATATCAATAGTGGCATTCTGTTGTAAGATATAATCCACAATTGGTTGTGATTTGCCACTTTCATTTGAAAACCTAGCAACAATTGATTTATCTTATAGTTTATTTGATGGTTCATTATTTCTCAGTTGATTAGCGTACTATTGAGACAACATTTGCTGTGCAAAAGGGTTATTACTATATAGGCTACAGTGTGTGCATTTTATCTGCAGCCATTTCCATAGCAGAGATAACTCTCAGCTGGAAAGGGCAACAACTGTCTCAGAAGGACATGTACAGTTATGCAGCAACTGTTTCAGCATAATGCCATATACTGTCTATGCTACACGGGTACACACACCCTTAACCCTCTTCCATATGCAGAGACGAGGAGCACTCTAATCTCACTAATACAATTTGAACAAAAAAGATGAAAAGACAAAAAGATAACTGTGAGCATGTGCAGCCTGCAGACGGCTATAGTACGAGGGTACTGATTATAGACAGGGAATTCACGTGAGTGCTGAATAGATTTGCAAGCCTGGGAAGTGAGAGTGCCGGCCTGGTTCATTTGTGATCGTGCGTAAAGCGCCTGTGAGCTACAGACATCTGAATGGAGAGCAGCGCAAACACTTGGGGGCTCCTCGCTTGTTGGCCTGTTGGCCCGGCCATCAACCCCGCACCATCCCGACGTGTTTAACAGTAACTGTCTGAGGGACGACGTCAGACTACACCAACTTCAATTACAGACCTATAGGTGACGACAAGCAACGCGTAACAAGTCACCGCTTAAACAGACACGAGCAGCAGTGAGAATTACAGTAATTATTGCAATTACACACATTTGGCATTGGCATAGCCAGTGTGTACTTACATACAGTAAGTACACACGACATAAAATAGGCA
The DNA here is from genome assembly GCA_027564755.1 of Amblyopsis hoosieri. Lineage (NCBI taxonomy): Eukaryota > Metazoa > Chordata > Actinopteri > Percopsiformes > Amblyopsidae > Amblyopsis > Amblyopsis hoosieri. Next base: position 36,228 of record JAODUE010031396.1, read on the forward strand.
TTAACACATCGGATACGGTAGGTCGTTAGACAGCGCATCCACTTAAGCTGCATGGAAAATGAACTTTCGCTGGGAGCACTTAATAATTCACCAGCTACAATTACTGAGTGCCACGATATTGTTGTATACTGTAGGAACGAAAATCCACGTTTAAAGTCCCCCCTCCCTTCCTGCACGCTCATAACGACCTGCAACATCCAGACCCATCCAAGGTTTTCTGCCAAATGCCCTTTTAGCTTACATCCTTTTTTGTGTACAATTAAGACAAAAGCTTGATCTCTAATTTTCCCCTTTGGATTTCAGTGGGACAACCCCCTATTATCAACTTCTGTGTCATAATGAGCTCTGAGAAGTGGGATATTCCGTAAAAAAATGTCAGCATTGATTGATCAAACCACACCAGTCGATGAAAAAAATAAATAAAGAAAAAAATAATGTACTATAAAAAAGCGAATTATGAAAATACGTCACGGAATATTAAGGGCTGTACGATTGTATTGTGTACTAAATAATTACAGTCCTTATACCTATATATTGACACAAGTAATGTTGCTTCGTCTATATTTTCTCCAGTCTATACATTGTTTGATCATATCAATCAAAATATCCACATTTCAACATGAAACCTGCGACGTTAGATCTAGCAGTATATTCCAGTTAAAGATAAAACTCCGGGGCTGTACTCACAATGACTGGCCGATAGCGCAGTCCCGAATACGCCGAGCACGGTGAGCCAGATGGCGATGGCAAGAGATGACATTTCCACCTTGCTCGCCACTAACGAGGTCCAGGTTTCAATAGATCCTTATACTGTTGGCAAGGAAGAAAAATAAAACACCGTTTACTGCTCCCGAGGCACCGCCGTCGTGTAATTCCACCTGGCTCGACCAACAGTCACTCCGAACGCACCATGAAGAGACGAAGCTGTCAGTGCGCTCGGAACGCTGTGCGTTTCTCTCTCTCTCTCTCTCTCTCTCTCTCTCTCTCTCTCTCGCTCTCTCTCTCTCTCTCTCTCTCTTTCACACACACACACACACACACACACACACACACACACGCGAGCGCACACGCATGCAGACAGACATGGACGCTCTGTCTATCTTATGCCACTTTTCATTTACACCTCTATTTTAAGACGATCGTACAGTACAGTAGCTCACACTCGGGGGTATAAAATTATTTCACTGTGGTGCCGATACGGCGGTTGAAATGTTCTACCGCCGTTTCAGCACCACGGCAGCGGACAGCTCCTGAAGACAATATAATGACCGCTGATAAAAAAACTTTTTTTACGACTGTTTGGCACTCTTTAAGACGTTCTTCCTGTACACACACACACACACACACACACAACATTCCCCTTGCGAGTTTGTGCCACGGGCTTTATACGTATATTCCGTTGGAAACTAGACCACAGAGGCAGCTGTGCTTCAGTCCTCAATCATTGCCAGGCGATCACAGCACGCTGGGACACAGTGCAGTCTCGCTGTGTTTGTGCACGCGTGTGCGTGTCTGTGTGTGTGTGTGTGTGTGTGTGCGTCTGCCTGTTTCTCCAGAAAACACCATCAGAGACATGGTGCTTCAGAGTCAAACACATCATTTGTGTGATCCTTGAACGTGAGCTCTTTCTCAGCTGATCGTGTTTGTATCCTACAGGGCTGATATGTTTTGTTTTTTAATCATATAACCAATGGCATTGGTTAATTAGTTACCTTGCATTATTAGAATAAAATCCCAGCTCATCTACGTAACAGTAGTTTTATTTACAGTGTTGCTCAGTATGTTAATCCCATGCAATTAGACTGCAGCTTTGACAGAAATTAACGATTCCATTTGAACGTATTGATCGCTAGGGTAGCTGTGAAACATTAACACACGTGCTTAGGGAGCTGTGTAGTGACATAGTGACATGCAGTATGGCCCCAGGGCTGTCATTGTGACATATTGGGATCTGCTCTGTGCACTTCCCTGTTATTCATGACATCCAGTCGTTTTCCTCATATGTTTCCTTCCGGTTATGGTTTCGTGTCTCCCTCTCCCTCGCCTTGTGTGTTGTTCACCTGTTTGCCTGTGTTTAAACCCTGTGTTTCTGTTGGTTTGGTGCATGTTTATTTGTTATTCTTCAGTCCCCCTGCGTTACTCTGTTTTTTTCTAGTAATGTTCCCGGTCTTCAATCTCGTTCGCCCTTTTTTAGTCTCCGCTCCCTGCTTCTCTTTCTGTACACTTGCCGTTGTGGATTTATCCTGTTACCCAACCCTGCGTGTCCCTTGACCACGACTCAGCCTAAAAGTGAATATCGTACTTGTCTGCATGTCTGTCTCAGAGTCCTCACGTTTAAGAATCATGTAAATAAGATATACTGTAGCTCAAGTGCTATGCAATTACTGGGCCATTTTGACACCTTTCTTGGGCATACTTTACAAATACCGCACTAAGTTCAATACCCGAGGAGTGCAACATGAAAGATGTATTCTTCCTCTTGAGTCTTGAGGGTTGCAGCAAAATTAATATTTTAAAAGAGGGAATATAAATGACTTGTATCCGTAGAAGGCTGAGAATCATTGTGCTTCAAGGAATCTGTGGTTTCACTGGTCTGGTAGAGAGAGATGGTTCATCTTGCAGCACTTTCTGATTCATACCATTTCTTAGTCTCTGTGCTCTGTGGGGTAGGAATATTAATATCACACTATTCTGACAAAATACATTAACAGTGTTGATACAGTCATGTTGCCCCGTAACTAGTCTCGCATAGTCAACCTTTACTTATATTATACTTACTTATGCTGGAGGAATTAGTTGGGTTGAATGTTTGCATGTCAGTTTACGGCAGGCTATTGTTACTGCTAAAAGGACAAAGACTGACGAGAGTGTCGTAGCATTGTACTGGAAGTATGTATAGTCTTATGAGTGACAATGCTAACGTCCACCGCCTGATAATGCTGGCGTGTTTGCAGGGGCCTAAATAATGTAGCTCGAGTCACTGATGAACGGGAGAGGCCCCGAAAAGAGACCCTGGGCTTGCATTCACACCAGCAATCATGGGACCCCCAGAGAAGCGCACTAGCAGCAGCCTGGACTTAGCGCACCGAGACGTCCCCGTTGCCACACACTTGCAGACGGAGGACCTGTAAACGAGACGTGATTTGATCCCCTCAAAAGTCACGTATCAGGTGGCTCTTTGGGCAGGATGGTCTAGTGCTCTGCGTGTTGGGCACCCAGCTGGAAGGTCGTGAGTTCAAACCCCAGTGTTTACCTCCCTGTATGCATCTGTGAACAAGATGCCTAACCCCCGCCCTCTAAGTGCTCCCGGTGGTCGGATGCACCTTGCATGGCAGTAATCACCATCGCTGTGTGAATTGGTGAATGTGAAGCAAAATAATGTAAAGCGCTATATAAATGCAGTCCATTTACCATCTTCGTCGAGGCCTCCTGTATTAAAGCAGTGTGTCCATCTGGCCTGCTTCGGTGATGTACCCTGTACCCCGTGGGAACAGCTGCAAGCCCCACACGGCTTCGGAGGTCGTCTCAAGCCTCGTCACTGTCACAGAAGAGTCAGAAAGGTCTACACTAAACACAATGCAGATTATTTATTCATGCACCTACTGTAAAGTAGCCTACAGTGTGTTCCATTAATGGAGTGATTCTCCAAAGTACATAATGTGTGTCTTATAGAGCAAAGAGTTTCCACATTTATTTCAGGTTTTAGATATCGTATTGCAAAATGTGTTTTAAAAAAGGGTCATATAGTATTGTAAAACCACCACTAATTTTCTCCTCTGTTTTTAGTTGAAGCGAGTTTTCTATGACTTCAATGCCATGATAACGTCTATAAAACTTTCCAGCTATAAAGCATGGATTTTTGGTCAGGTGTAACGTTAAACTGCAGTAATGGATTCATTCACTTGATGAAATCTGCAGATAATGAAATTGTGGGTACCAAGATTGGACTGTTGAATTTTTTATGAGCGGAAAGATAAAGAGAAAAATTGCAGATAAAACAAAAAAGACTGCTGAAATATTACTCTGGATCAATAATTGAGCATTTGTTGTTTCTTTGATAGTGGATTTTGCTCATATTTCCAAGCATCTTCTGATTTTCTCAGTGGTATATAATTTTACATCACGACCAGGTTCTGATTCAAAACATGGCCACAGGAGTTGAATTCTGGTTTAAGAACAATTGATTTTTGGATGAATATAAACTCCCTCGATACACAAACTAGCAATCGGTATGTAGCCTACTGTAGTCTGAAAGCCTGACATCCCTCTGTGTAAGATACTTTTCTCCAATTTTCCTGTAGAAATAAATTAATCTCTGAGCTAGTTGGAGTAAAGCTGTGGCAGGATAGTTGTGGATTCATTATAGGACTCAGCTAGGTTTTAATTGAGTGTCCACAGCAAATATTATCACAGGCAGGATACAGTATTGTCAACTGAAATCACTCCGGGCATTGTGGCACGACTAAATTATAGATTTTCTGTCTCCACTCAGCACTCATCTTATTTTCAGAGACACTATAAAATTGACAGCTCGGAATATTAAGCGCACTCTCGTGAGCCCGTCGAATAATAATCAGAGAAACAAATTCCCTTCCAAAATAATTCAACCGACGGGACTCACAGATCACCTGAGTCGCTGACACCTCTCTGATTGCGTCTTTCTCCAAGATCTCTCGTCTGCCCGCCACATAACTCCTCAGGTGAAGCCCCTCTCGCTCGCTCGCCCGCCATTGGAGAATTTCATTTAGAAACACTGGAGCTGCTGAGAGTTTCACTTTTTCTGCGGATGATGGATGACCCCACAGTTTGCCAATGCATAAAAAAAAAAGATGATGACGTCCTTGAGTTTTCTCCATCAGCGTCGAGCTCGTCTGTGTCATTACTGAGAAACTCCAGCTTGGACCAGCTGCTTTCTATTGAGCACAGCTTCATAGCGCCACCATGTTGCAGATCTGCAATCTGCTTTTGTTTTGTTTTGCACTGCGCTTGTCCCCTTTGATCTCAATTATATTTATTGTTGAATCCCAGCCGTGCAGGATCTGAATGTGAGATCTACAGCGTGGACTTCTTATATTAGCTGTCTGACTTCAAAAGAGTCACACAATAACCTTTTATTCTCGAGCCCCTCAGATGTATTTGTTGCGATATGAAGGCAATATGAGATATCTGCTTTTGTATTACCCAAAGACAAGGGGGCAGATTTGTCATTTAATCACAGCTGCATTAGCCTTTTCATATTAGCTTCGCTCCTACTTCTTTGCTGGTGTAACACTGTTATAGAGGTAATAAGCGAGACGCGAGCCAGGGTGGGCGTAAAGTTTCCACGACGACGGCCTCCTGTCACTCGAACCTTCATAGCGTGCCATTTATCGAGAGAGAGAGAGAGTGAGAGATTGGGCTCATCTTGTGCTATCTGAATACAAACAAGCAGGAATGTGGAACTATTCACGTAGAAATTACAAATCAGTGAACTGTAGGGGGAGTTGATCCAGGCGTTGATGGATGCTTCATATAGCATCCATGTTATTTACTGGTGTTGGCACACAAAATGGAAATGGAAATGACAACAACACGTGTTTAAACACAACAAGAAGCAAGGCGCTCAGAGATTAGCATTGTCACGTGTGTGTGTGTGTGTGTGTGTGTGTGTGTGTGTGCGTGTGTGTGTAAGTGTGTGTAAGTGTGTGTAAGTTTGTCCAAGCACCAGGAGACCATAGGTGTAAATGGTGCTTCTGCGTAACACACAACTGACAGGTAACGTGGCAGTTGGGTCAGGAGAGACACAATTAGACAGATATACAAATCTCTAATGAGTGTGGTGTGTAGAGGTAGGTGTAAGGTGTAGGTGCCAAAGATTGGCCTCTTCCCCATCGAGAGTAAGCCGCTGAGCACTGGAAGACATCCACAAAGAAGTGTCTGGTGAATGAAGGCACCACTTCTCCAACACAGACATACGCTATGGCGGTTGAGCGAACCTAATGACTAGGGCAAGGACACTTCCTCGGACCTGGGACTCCGGTTGCGTCTGTCAATGCTACATTTGACAGACCACTCATAGTGAACTAACATGAAAAATGTATACAAGGTGTAAGTTCTTTTTACCGTTTTAAGGTAAGTTTACCGTTAAGTTTTTTAACCGCTCTGCCCCAAAATTCACAACCTTGGTGTCATTTTTCACAACTCTAGATACAAAACATAAAACGGTAGCCACTTGTAACACAGGCTGTCGTAGGTTTAAAACATTGAATTGTTCTATCATATCTTTAAAGAAACTGGGCACTTGCAGGATCATTGCTTAAAATTACATTTTTATTATGAAATACCAGAGGAACATTAGTTTAGATCACAGACACACAATGTGCCAACAGGATCATTGTGTAGCTGTTTGTACAATTATTAAATATTGTAGTAAAATATGTTATTCAGGCTTCATTAAAGTACTAAACATACAGTAAATACATCACTGTAAAATGGCTAGTAGCTAATACTACACACAGAGACATTGGATAAAATACAATCATGTTTTTTTCTTCCAATCAAGCAAAAATAATTACAAAAAAAAGAAACTACAGCAGTAAAGCATCAACTGCATAGTGTTCCTCACTTGGCTTACTGTAAAAAGCATTGATTAATGTACTTCTATATTTCCATCAACTGTCTTGTGAATGTATAGCCACAGCTTCTGCCACATTACAATAGTTGTGTCCAGGCCTGACACTGGTCTGCTGTGATATCATTGTATGTGTCTTCCATGGCCTAAGCCCTTATATGGCGAGGCCCACGACCACCTCTGAGAATATGCTTGACCCCTGCAGTTTTTCTGACCGCCACATCATCTTCATATTCCTCATCTTGCTGCTTGACCTCTGCTGTGACCTGGATCACCTGCCAGCTCCATGTCACAGTATCACTCACTACAGTATGTGTTATAGGTGGACACCACTCATTTCAATATATACTTGTAACACAATGCAAAATAAATCATCAAGGGCCTGCATAGATACGGTAATGTCAAACCTCAAACCATGCTCTGGATAAGTGTTACATGGAACCATAGAAACAGTGTCTGAAACTAAACAATGATGACGAAATATTACATCCATATAATGTAGTCCAGTTGGTTCATGTTCCACTGCAAGAGGTGTCAACAGATCTCTTTATCTTACAGTAGAACCTTTATGATCTAAACATGGAATATTGTTGTCATTTTCCATAATACAATTCTTTACAGTAAGAGTAATGCAACAGTTACTTCTCATTTTGAGCAGTTCTATCAAATTGATAGTTACTGTAGATAATTGAAATTAAATGAATAGACTTCTCATCTCATCTCAAATGTAATGTTTCAATTGCATTTTGAAATGGTAATACTTTGATGCTAAGTTGTGTCATTGAACAGGTGATCTGAGTTCAATGAACGAATGATCCAAGCGATTGGAAAACGTGTTAGAGTTGTGAAAAATGTGCATTTTGTTTAATCACTTGTGAATAATGACACCAAGGTTGTGAATTTTGGGGCAAAGTGGTTAAAAAAAAACTGTAAGTACTGCACAATGTTAGAAATATTATTCAAAGTATTATCGCTAAATCTTGTTTGCCTTTATCAACACCTATTGCATCTTACCCGTCCTGGCAGGACAGATTCCTCCCTCTGTGGTCCCTTCCCAAGGTTTCTTCTTCCCTTTCATTCCCATGTGGTTTTAATGGAAGATTTTCCTTGCCCGGGGGGAGGAGCAGGTTAAGGGGGTGTTGTTTGTTTCCATGTGAAATATAGGCTGTGAAGCCCTTTGTGCCTGCAATGTGATTAAGGGCTATATAAATAAACTTGACTTGACTTGACTTGGCTACGTTACACTGGAAGAATCACTTCTCAAGCTTGTTGACCCACAATCCCTGAAAGCAAGTGGTTCATAACTTGAACCATATATGCCCCATCCCCAACACACACACACATAACATGCAATTACACGTGTGAAATACGCACGGCCACTGACCAAACATAATAATATAGCATGTATACAGTACTGTACAAACAGGCATTAACAGCGGTGAGAAAACCTGCATATTTTATTATAGATGGAAAACTCAGACTGGGAGTGTAATGTGATGTAATTTAATGCATCTTGTGACCCCCCTGAAGTTATAGTGTTCTCTGAAGTTCTCTTCCCTCCTCCCTACCTTTGGAATCCGCTGAGCTGGAATGAAGATCCAGCCGTCTGTGACCGGTCAGATCCCTCCTCCACATTGACTCGTCTATGGAGCTCATTATGTCCCTCCATCGCCTACCCTACCACAACACAGTCGCACGGAACTAACCACTGAGACTGGAATTAGCGTAACGACTGTGTGGAAGCCGGAGAGGCGGATTAAAGCGCGGCATATAAATTATGAAGTTTCCACGGTGATCCTTGACTTGATGACCGCGTGCATGAGTCGTCAGCATCGGTGTGACCGAGCATAACGCTGGCTCTAATTAATCCGGCTAACCTTCACAACTACCTCCAGTGGAATTGATCAAAAGGGGCCCTCTGCCAGAATGGGCTCATTGTGAACCAGGCTGCTATCTGTACTTGGCTGAAGGGCACAAGTGAAGAATGAATGGGTTATCTTATTGAATAAGGAGGAGGAGGTTTTATTGCAGGTTTAATGGCATGCCTCATCTCCTCTGATGTATCACCCTGAGTCTACTGGGAACGCTGTGCATGTGTGTGTGTGTGTGTGTGTGTGTGTGTGCGTATGCAGGTGTAGGTGTGTGTGTGTGTGTGTGTGTGTGTGTGTGTGTGTATGCAGGTGTAGGTGTGTGTGTGTGCGTACGCAGGTGTGTGTGCGTACGCAGGTGTGTGTGTGTGTGTGTGTTCCTTTAGGTGTATGTGTGTGTTTGCATGTGTTTCTTTAGGTGTGTGTGTGTTTCCCTGTGAACATGTTCCTATAGGTGCATGTGTGTGTCTGTGTGTGGTCGTAGGTGTGTGTGTGTGTGCGTTTGAATGTGTGTGTTTGTTCCTTTAGGTGTATGTGTCAGTGTGAGTGAGAGCGTATGCATGTGTGTGTGTGTGTGTGCTGTGCCTGAAACCTATATTGAGAGAGTAAGCTCTATCTCTTTCTCTCTCTCTCTCTCTCTCTCTCTCTCTCTCTCTCTCTCTCTCTCTCTCTCTCTCTCTCTCTCTC
>JAODUE010031427.1:0-21353 GCA_027564755.1 Amblyopsis hoosieri
ATTAATGTAACCTGTTATACAGTGAAATGTGTAATTTAGAAGGCTTTGTACAGTATTTCATATTCCCCTAAAGGTCTAGATTCACCCCAGCTGTTTTTTAATGTACAGACTAGGCTACTGATTGTAGCCTAAATTATTATTTCAAAACAATTAATGACCAAAAGAAAGGGCCAGGCTATCTCCAAAATTAAATAAACTACTGCATCATAGTTTATTACAGTGGATGGTGTGTAGACTATTTCTATTTGCCAACTACTCTGTTTCCCATTTGATCCTTGTTCTAAAACGAATCAATATTTTATGTTAATTCCATGCGCTTGTTTGTAAATCCCTTTCCATGTGCATTCATGGAAAGCCACAGGCAGGGAGAGCAGCAAGGGGACCCCCAAAACCAAACCATACTGGCAGCCACTATGGGCCATGACGGGAGCTCCCTGCCCTTCCATGCGTTACATGAAGAACCCATCTTCATGCGTGTACATGGAAAGCTTCTGCCCTTATGTAGCCTCACGAGCTTCAGTTTGACTTCGCCGCGAGAATTCTGTCCAGTGAATCTAGTCTGTGGCCAATCAGCGTCATACGAACATACAGCGTGCTACTGAACGTCTGATTGGCTATACCCTTGTAAGCTTGACTGACTTTCCGGAAGTGAGGAACTTGATATTAATTGGCTGTTGGCATTGTCACTGACACAAGTCTGTAGGCCTATCTGTAATTCCAGTGCGATGATAATTCAGTGAGGAGTCAGGACTAATTTACTAATTACTAATTAAACTTTCAGTTGCTAAATTACTTTTAAGCAGTAACTGTGGTCTACTTATCTAACAGATATTCAATATCTGAAAACAGTGTGGTTTGTCAACAAATTCCTCTGTATAAGTTTACCTTTCGACTATGTAATTGAGTTAGTTGGTCGGTGCATGTCAATCAAAATACCTCTCATGTCAAGTAGGCGGATCTTGAAGCAATTAGACAATCTGTGTCTCAGACTTTACATAAGTAATGGCCGGCTCTTCGAGACTAACTTAGATTTAGCAAAATAGCATCAATTTTTATTAGAAGAACAAAGAACTGCACAAATGGCTCTCTCGATGAATTTAGTTTATGTTTTCACTCATATTTGGTGTCAGCTGGCTGGTGTCCCTTTTCCCAGTGTTTCTCGGTGAGATATCATGCATGTCTGTAAGAAATAGCCATAAATCTATTGTTTCCGGTTTGTATTGTGTTTTGGTGAGGAATTTGTTTGGTCTCCATAAAATAATCCTATTGTTTCACATTTGTATTTGCTGATTTGGTCTATATTATTGTTATTATTAAATCATCATTATTACACACAAAAATGTAATTTAATGTGTTGGTCAATTTGAAGTTTCCACCACATTGTGAATAAGTAGTTACAAAACGTTTACCATTATAATTCTTGTCATCACTTTGGAAAATGGAATGAAAGAAGCCATATCATACACATGATAAAAATTGTATTTTTCAGTTTATAGCAAACATTTATAAAAACACAATCCAGTTGGTTGTAATGTGCAAATTAGATAGTTGTGTATGCCTATGTAGTTGTGTTGTCAGCATTGGCTCTAATTAATTGTCGCCTCACACCATCCTGTCCTGCAACAATGGGCAGTTATCCACAGCTCCCTGTCGGTTGAGAAGGTTCCAGAACATTGCCGTTCTGGAGCAAGTATGGACTTTGTCAGTTGGAGGCTCTGGTGAAACAACATCCTCCTTTAGTGGCCGGTAGGACTTTATGCGCCTGTTAAGGAAACAAATGTCCAGATGAGTTTCCTTCCTTTTTTTAGCTAGCTTGTATATCTAATACAATGCATTCTTACTTGTAGGAGTATGCCACTGTTCCTACTGCCAGAGCAATTACCAAAACCCCCAACACCATGCCTATTGTGCCAGGAGAGGACGAACCAGAGCCTGAACAAGAAAATGCTAAATTATACAGATGAAGAAGATTGTGCGGCATTACTACCACATTTGGGTTTACAGCATGAAGTGGTGTTGTACTGGCCAGTATACAGTGCATGTGACAGATGTGTTGCATACCCATGCTGACATTCACTTTGGCACTGGTAACAGCAAGGCTGACCTCATTCCCCATGGACACACTGATGCAGTAGACACCAGAGTTGTTGAAGAAGTGACGCAGCACCAGTTGGCACTTTGCGGAGGGCTCTACCATGTTGCACTCTGTGTAGATGGGCCTCAAGCATGTGGCATCAAGAATCACGCTGCACACTTCTTTTGGAAGGCTGGAGGGAAAACGCACAACAATGTTGTGCCTCAAATAGCTTACAAATTATTTTCCATACATAGTAGAATGCAGAGCTCAACAATAAGGTGTGCTAACTAGCAAGCATACTGGAACATTATGTAAATGTTATTTGGACTGCATTTATATAGCGTTTTTCTACCTTCTCGTCTTACAGGTGAAGTCAGCCATGCTGGAGAAACATTGTTGATATTTGATCTCAGATATGAGATGATGTGATATCAGAATATCACAAAAGAAACACCTCTTCCTCCAATGCCATAGTGTGCTCCCTCAGAACTTCCGCCTCCCAAATTCGACACACATTGCCAAGCTAACGTATTATTGTGTGGTGAGGTCTGCACCGCTATGTTTGTGTTGTCATTTACATAGTGAGTGCTGTGTAGAAACGATGATTTTCCAGCACGTACAACAGACAGCTTGTGAACCTCGCGATGAGATATTTATTACATTTGACAAAAAGCACATTAGCTCATATGGCCAACCCCACCTTTAAGGGCTCAGTGTTTGGAAGCGCTCACCTTCCCTGACACGCAACTGTGAGATCCAAAACATGGTTATCAACACCAGGTGTCGTTATGATGACGTTGTCCATATGCACAATTTCTACTCTCTCGATGCCCTCTAAAACAAAAATGCGTTATTAAAGTGATTTCGACAGACAGTGTCGTCATCATCTGGACACCATACCATGTATGCTACTGATGTATGTAGTGAATAATAAATCCAACAGACCGATCACGTCTATGCCGGCACAGAAGGAGCCATATCGATAGATGACACATCCGTCATTGGGTTTGTCATCTTCATCCGGAGCCATTACCACTGAAGCCCTCCCAGTCCGCATCACCCTGCTCCGCACACCTTGTGGGAAGGACACGGACATTACTAGCACACCCCGAAGCACGGCACCACCACTCAAGGCACCTGGAGTGCTTTAAAGCACCCTGATTTACACGCAGCTCATTGGCACTGTGCACACAAGTGGACCCATTAGATAGCGATGGATCCACCCCGTAGGTGGGTCGGCTTGGAAACCAACCAGCACCCTCAGCAACAGCCTTGGGTGCCAAAGTGGCTCCTGTGGCCGGGTGAGCGGCTAGAGCAGATGGCATGTGAAGGGCGACAGGTGAGACAGTGGTGGAGGCATTGTTGTCTTCTGTATCAGACAGACCCACAGTCACACCTATAGCAGCTGCCTGGGTGGATACCACCAGTGGGACCACAGCTGGAGCCTTTACTGCATAATACAAAGGTCATACAAGTACACTCATATAAACTACAGCTTGTAGTGTACACTACAGTATGTATATGTATGTATAATACTGGTAACAGTATATTGCATGTATTAAAGGTGTAATCCCTATCTGCTCCTTAATGCTCCTCACTATGCAATCAATTCTAACTGGATATTTTCATTAGCATTATCTTGACCACTGAATCCAGACGTGGATGTTATCTCACAACAGTCACTATTTGATGACTGGTTATATGTATGGAGTCCTTGTATACCTGTGCTGCCCAGATCCACAGGTGGGCCTGGGGTCTTTGTGGGGTCATATGGGGGGTCACAAGCCTTATCAGGGATGACAGCCTGGATGACTACGTGGGGCTTGAAGGACCCAGTTTTAATGTAAGTGTGGGTGACGGTCAACTCTCTGGAGATGAGGGCTCCGCTCTCGTCTCCAAAGTCCCAGTTGTAGGTGATGTCGGCGTTGCTAAGGTAACCACTGGGGTCATGGAGAGTGATGGTGAAAGCAATGGCCCGATTCTGAATGAAGTGCAAGTCCCCAGCCACAATGTCATTGACTTGGTCCAGGGAGATGGCAAAGGGGATTTGATCTGAGGACACAGGACACAAACAGGACTTCTCCTTGTAGCTATAGTAGCCTGCTAAGCTAAAACCATCCTGATTCATCCCCTGTCATTTGCTTACTTTTGCATTTCAATGCAAAACAAGATAAATCTGAATTGTCTTATCAGGCTACTGGAATTATAATAAATAATATAATAAAAAGGTATATGCATAATACTAATAATAATGATACTATTAATAATAATAATAATAATAATATATTTATATAATTGTTGTATTCATTGTAATATTTGATGCTTTATGTACATTTCTCTGTTATATGCAACATAATGGTCGGATCCCCTCACCAGTGATGGAGAACTGTGTGGAGCCATATCCCAACGGAATGAACTTGTCTTTGCTACAGTAGTGGTAGATGACTACGTCCATGGTATAGGAGCCCAGGGGCACCTGATCGGTAGCAATGGTCAGAGTGGAGCAGGGACCATCTGACACCTGCCAGTACTGACCTTGGAAATTATTGTTACTGGGATTAGTGGAGATTTTGATGAAAACAGGTCACGTACACCCAGATCCTCTCCTGAAGTACAAGTGGTGTATGGATTTAAAAACGATAGTGATTTTGTATGTTTATGTTAAAGTTTATAGTCTCTTCCAGCTTGATATAAAAAGATAACCTGTAAAAGCTCACACCACGACCCCTCTAACCCCTGTAGATCAGCTTCAAAATCCAGAGCTTTTATATGTGTACGCTGCTACGCTCTGTTTCCTTTCAACATGATTTGCTCTGACAAGAAAGGCCTTAGATCATATGACCTTAAGACGCTTATAGGCAATTCAGGGTCACACTTCATGTCATGCATGTGACGAGGGTGCTGCCTGCACCCTTACCCCATGTTTTCCAGACAAACACATAGGCCGGCTTCCTGTCCTTCTTGAATGCTGTTCCATCAGGGAAAACCCCTTCCCACTCGGTGTTCTGGACTGGATACACAGGCTCATTTCCAAGGTACTTGGTACCTGAGGTGGATGGAACAAGCATTCATGGCTATTTGTTATGGAATCAGATGCTGTCAAGCAAGCATTAGTACTGTTTCATAACATACTGAAAACTAAAGGACCATGCAGTGTTGTTAACTGGCCTGAACTGAAACCTGGATCCTAAGGAGCCAGCAGTTGCGGGGAATCTAAGAGAACCAGTCAAATAGGCACTATGGAAATGGAGAGTATATACTGTATTGCATATAGTATAAGAAACATGCAGACTTGTGATTTTAATACTGGATGTGTCAAATCCATGCCACAGTTAAGCGAAATCCATAATCCCATAAATATATTTAATTACAGCTTGTATACCTATTATAGATTTATAATCATGAACAGTCTGCATACCATTTATTGCACCTTTTGATTGTGTGGGAACACTAGGTCAATGTTGAAGGTTATCTTGGCTCCAGTCAGAGTAGGTCAATCATTTCCCACATTGAAAGTTACTCTCCCACCTGCGTGGCAGTGTGTAGTATGTGATTCAGTGAATTCATTTCATAGTTAAAACGTTTTAACCAGATAACACTCACAATATGCATTCACAAAGTTCATTTTTCTGACATGGATGCAACATCATCCCCACCTTTCCAAGAGTCTTGATAGCGTGGATCTCCTTCTTTCCAAGTTGGGTACATCTTAGTATTCCATGATGGATATCGTGGGAAGCTGTTTTTGGGCTCTGCAAAATAAGACTCAATATGTACTTGATATGTACTGTGGGAAATATAGTATGTTGCACCACCTATTTGTTATTCTGTCAAATGTCAAAAATCTCAAACTGAAATCATTATAATTATAATCATCATAGAGATGGAGGTGCTTCTCATGATGGTCAGCTGAATGTAATTGTTCCGCAATGTCATAATTGAGATTTTTGACATAGCGGAAAAACATGAATGACCTTCTGTATATATTTTTTAAATGGTATATACAGTAAAGAATGCTGAAAATAATTTCCTTGAACACAATTCCATTTGATTTGATTTGATTTTCCATGTGAAATTAAATATGATACAATAAGGATAGTCACTCAAAAAAATAAAAAATAAAGTGTGGCTTAGACATATGCCATGCCTACATATTCTAAAATATAATATAACTGTGCTGGTGATTACATTATTAACATATTTTTATAGTTTGAAAATATTATAAAAACATAAACTAAATCAAATGAGCTGTACTTACTTCCCTCAGCACATGAGGCCACTAACAGCACTAGCAGTACAAGAGACAGCTGTATTGCCATTGGGCCTGCTGTTCAAGCCGTTTTCTGAGCAACAACACAACAAATCTACTTGGCTTTATACCCTCTGGTGGAAATGTCTGAGCTCACACACAAATAAGATACAAGCCCCTCCTCTAATATGAAACCCTATAATCACTGTTGCATAGGGTCACCTGCAATGTATGCAGTAACTAGGCCAATGTAGAAAGGTATATGATATGGGTCAATAGAGAAAAGTAAAGCAAGCTTAGTCACAAAAGAGATACCATATATGGCCTTAGTTTATATGATTGGTGTGATTACTGTAATGTTTTTATATACAATGTGTAATAGTTACATTTCTACATTCATTATCTGCACCTCAAATGAATAGAACTGCCCAATGTTTAATGTCCAATACACAGAATGCTTTATTATATATTTGGATAAAGTAAAAGTTATTAAATGTATGACCGTAAAGGTGTTGTAAGATTTGGTGTTCTGTGTTCACAACTGTTATATAAACATGCTGTTCTAATCAGCCTTCTAAATCTCCAAAACCACCTAACTATTTTGGAATGGCTCACTAAGCAGTTTTATTTTGTGTGGATTTACAATAGGCTACAATATTTGTGGTGATACTTTGCATTGACATTATTAAATAAAACAAAAAATCTTAAATATTAGTGGGTTGGTAGTGTAGTATAATATAAAATATGAACTAATGTAAAGTCAGTACTGTATTTTTCAATGTGAGAGTCTAATGTAATAATTTGTGAATATGGCTCAGAAACATAATCTGTACATAATTCCAGTTGAGGAAGTCTGATTGCCCATGTATGTTTCAATAGAACAATAGGTCACACAATTAACAGCTAATACACACTTTGCTAAAATGGAAGGAATGCATTCTTGAGGATTCTGAAGCACTTGTGACTCCCTAAATTCATCCGGCTTTATATCCACAGAACTATGAAGTCACTGTTGATGTTTTTTTTTTTTTGTCTTTATTAAATCTGCCGTGACACTGTTTGCTGTTGCAGCAATCACTATTAATTATTTTTTCCATGTGTTTGTTTCTTCAATAATTAAAGACTAATGGTGAACCCTGTAACTTAATTGCATGCACTTTAGGCTACGCAACTATTTAATATTAAAACAAAGAATATAGGATACAATTACGATCCTACTGCTGTGCTCCCTGATAAATGTCTACAGATACTAGAAACACTGGAGAAATGGTCAATTGTAGGCCCATGTTGGAGCTAGCAAACAGTGAGAAAATATTTACTGAGTATTACAAAAGTTTATTGCAATAAATTATAAAAGTAACTTTAACTGGGAGCTCAGCCAAGCAGTCAAGGAAACAGAAAGGAAAAGGGGAAATGGGGAGGGTTCTGTTGGTCTTTTTGTCCAGCTGACTATAACTTAGTTACCAGTAACCAGTAAGCTATACACGTTGCCAAATTCAGCAATCAGTCTCAGTCCGCCAATTGTCCGTTCTGTGTGCGTCTGAAAATAAATCAGGAGTTTCAATATCCAACCAACTATTGCTCTAAGATCCATTTTCACTGAGATTAAAGTCTGGAAAAAGTTCGCTTTAGCTTTCTCACAGCCACCCTTAATGGTGGACCAATCAGCAACCAGCGGGTGTGGCTAAATAGTTGAAACTTGAAGTGTTCAAAATGGGGATAGAGCTAGATAAAGTGATGCAAAAAGGTTGCAATGCTCTGATTGGTTAAAGCCTGTACAATAGTTTTAAAAAATTTACCAGATGTCTATAGATTTTTTGCTTTTAATTTATATACCATTTATGTTGATGTTTTTAATGTAAAGCACTTTGTGATTTTATATCTGAGAAAAGTGATATATAAATAAACATACTTAGTAGGATGCGCCAAATGGAGCTTGTACAGACCTTGTTCACATTGATTTTTTTTGGTCTGGTTACAAGTTACACCAGGCTGCACCAAGTAAACTTCTCACAGAAAGTAGACTATTTTATAGTATTTTTAAACTACAAAATACAAAACACTAAAGTATGTTGATACAAATAATGAAGTCATGTTCAACAACCCTATCAAATACAAATGACAAAATACTATTTTGTATTTATAATACTTATTTAAAATACACTTAGACCTATCAACACTACCCATCCCATATGCAGCTGGTTTTGGTTTATGACTTTTTCTTAAAGCAGAGTATGGCTTAGTATGGCTTAGACTGTCATTCTTACTAGTCTCTATTGAAAAGGAAATACTTCACAAACTCATTCAACAAGGAGGAATTATTCAGATGATGTACCAAATTCGTTCAATACGTTTCCCAACAGATGGCGCTGTGGTTTTCCAAGTCGTGAAGGAACGCTTAAAGACGTAGAAGAAGTTGCTCCATTTTGATTGGGGGAAGTTATAGGGAAGTGGTTCCATCAACAAAGAAAGATGGCTGAAGTAATAGAGCTCCAGAAATTGAAGGTTAGTAACGCTATTTAGATGTATTTCGACAACTGATGTGATATCAAATTTAAATTTCGTAGAGTTCGTAAATACAATTAGTATCTTTAGAGCAGCATATCTTTAGAGCAAAGCATACGGTATTGTAAAGTGCGGTCATCTGCGGCACGGCTAACTTGTTAAGTAAGGCAAGGCATGTTCGCCTTGCTCATTCATTAGCGGACCAAATGGGTATTCGTTTTGTCACTATTGTTCATATCGAAATGTGTAGGTAATTAATAACTCTCTAATTCATTTAAGAATGGTCACAAAACATGTTTTACTAGATGGGCAAGCAAACTATTCCCCTATACTCTTCTTAGGAATTCGTGTGTCGTGTTCTTTTACATGAATGTCACGTGACCAAAGTGTCGTACTGTAAAATAGGCCTATTACATAATGATTTTATCATACTTTTTACCTACGGGGAATTTCTTATTTTAGCTTGCTGAGCTGAGGCAGGAATGCGAGGCAAGGGGCCTTGACATCAAAGGAAATAAAGCAGATCTCATTGCACGCCTGCAGACTTACCTGGAGCAACATGGTGGTGAGGAAATATACTTAATATTTTCTCCCTAGTATGTCTATTTCACTTTGCATATTGAATACTTGCATGTATTTATATGTAATTGATTGGTTTATCTCAATAACAGAGGAAGACTTGGATGTCAATGTTGATGATGATGTTTTGGCTGAAGATACAGAGGTAAATGTCTCCTGGAGATTAAAGTAAAATGTATATTATGGAACAAGGCTTGAAGATGTTTGCTTTCTACTTAAAGGAGTTTGCTAAAGTTGAGAGCACTGCAACTTTGAAAGACAACAACGATAATCCGCCATCTCCTGAATGTGAGCTGTGAGTTTCTCCTGCATTATTAAATCATCATACCTTAAGTGTTTCTGTTCTGTATGAGATGGATGATAATATTATCTTGTACAGAAATTTCACTTCTTTTTTTTCATACCCTAGGCCTGCTGACAAGAAGGTAGTTAAAATTACTGCACCATCTTCAGCCAGTGAGGTATGTATTACATATTTGTATGCTAATAGTTTTCAAATGGATTTTAGGTTACATCAGAATAACAGAAGTATTAATACATATAGACAAACATTATAATAAGTATTATTTAACTTTAATTATTTTATCAGAGAATGCAGAAAAGAGCTGAGCGGTTTAATGTGCCTGCATCTGCTGAAAGCAAGAAGGCCATACGAGCTGCAAGGTTGGGTTTTTGGTTTTAATTGCTATTATGCTACATCTGTGCCGAAACACAATCAATTTCTGAGTGATGCTAATAATCTATATTGTGTATATGAATAAATATTCCTCCTCTTTCCAGATTTGGCCTACCGGCTGACACATCAAGTCCTTCTCCAGGTCAGATAATCTGTTTATTGACACCTAATATCAGTGTACTTATGTACCTTACGTATGAATGAATGAATGAATGAATGAATGTTGCATTTTGTGTTACACCAAGAGGTCGTCTGCTATGACTGTGATTTTTATATGCCAACTTTTAACATTTGCCTTATTTTGTCTTCAACCCAACAGGTCTTGTTGCGAATAGTAAAGCTAACGTAAGTATTCGGCCTTCTTCTGCCCTTAACCTTGTGATTGAAACTTGTAGTTCGTATTTTTCTTTCTCTCTCAAACAATGAATGCTTCAAATTGACTTTGTGTTTCACAGGTGAATATTGATCAGCTGAAGAAGAGAGCAGAGAGATTTGGCATGAACGTTTCCTCCATCTCTCAAAAGGTGAATGGCATGGCCGCTCATTTGAGATGTATCCATTTTTGAAGAAGGGTGGAATGTGGTTTGGCATCAGCCCATCCAGGCATAGGCAAGAATACATCAAAATGTATTCCAAAATCAAATACCAAATACCCTAATTGTAAGTGTACTACAAAATAATGCAGCCACGCACGCAATGTATCAAATTAAACTAGTGTATTTTTGTATTTTAAAAATACTTTCGCAATGGAGCATGAAATCAGCCCTTCACCTGCACTGACTCATGGTTACTGTAGTTAAACATGGCAATTCTGGAGAAAGTTTGTTGAAAACAATAATCAAAACAAAAACACCTCTGCCTTCAATGGGTGCTCCCTCAGAAGCAGTGCCCCATACATCGTAAACGCATTGTGAAGGCTACAATATTGTTGTGTTAGGTCTGCACCGCTTTGATATTTACAGAGCTAGCACTGTAGAAACACTGGATTATTTTTTAAACATGGAATGGGCAGATGGCAAACCGTAAGTAAATATTTAGTCAATTTGACAAAAGTGTATTAGCTTAAATAAAGTAACTTTGAGAGAGCTCAGCCAAGCAAACAAAAAGTGCTTCCAAGCCAGAATCAGTTTTTTTTTCAGTTTTGTTGTCCTTTTTGTCCCACTGCCTATACCTTTAGTGGACCATGTTTGAGAGCAAACAACAGCTTTCTTTGTTTAACAAATCGTACAGTGTAACCAAGTGAGGTAAGCGATTGTAAGCTAATACACATTTGGTCAAATTCAGCAAAGATCTCCTCGCAGTCCGCCAATTGTCTGTTCTGTGTGTGCGCTGAAAAGATATCTCATGTTTCCACATCCACCTGACTTATTACTAATTACTCTAAGACTATTTACAATAATACATGTATCATGAATGCTGTCTATCCCTGAGCCCACCCCTAAACATTTGCTTTTTTATGGGTTAATAACTTACATGTGAATGGGTTGTAATATTTTCCAGGTCGAAGAGGATGAAAAGCTGAAGAAGAGGAAGGAGAGGTTTGGAATCCTTACAAGTGTGTCTTCAGGCGGCTCAGGAGATGTTGAGGTATTCTTTCCACTGCCTTTTTGTTTTAAGTTATTTTAGGTTCATTGGCCTGGGATAGGGCTGGACGATATGACCAACATTTCTATCGTGATATATTTCTTAATTTTGGTTGATACAATATCACCTAAACTACGCCTGTCTGACTGACTGACCCACCTAACCTGGAGGAAGACCTGGAAGAAAATATGCCCCATAATGTTGTAAATAGATTCTCATGTCAGTTTTGTATCTCCTGATATTTATATGCAATGCTTACTTCAACGGAGAAGCTGTTTAATAAGCCACATACCTTTTTAAACACAAAGGGCGTCCAGGAGCTCTAAAATGTTAAGAGTACATAGCAAGAATGTTGATTCGTCTTTGGTAGCACATACCACTGTTATTGGGTGTATGATTAGATGTTAGATAAGTACAGAGTTTAGGCCATAGACCGTTCACCCTAGACTCTTATCATATTGTAGAAATATGGATATTAATTTATTGTATTTATTTTTCTTCTCACAGGCAAAGAAAGTGAAACGTGCTGAAAGATTTGGAAAAGTGTAAATAATAAATTAATGCATCAGTTTGTTTTTATTTCTAAAGCATTTTCATTCATGTACACTGCTTTAATTTTATGTATTTTTTGTAACAGTTTGACCTAGAATAAATTGTTTTCAATTTTTGACTTAATTTTTCTTGTTTGCTTTCATCTGAAGTTAATTGAATGTTGTGTAAGTTCTTAGCACAATTACATTTTGTTCCAGGGCATGTTTTTGTTAACCTAACATGCCAGAGTCCATCTGGGGAGCCGTACATTGAAACTGTTTGTGAATGGCTGTACTTTCAAAAAAATACTTGGCAGTTAATTGGATGAACCATCTGGTTGTTTTCGCTGTCGGCACCATGGTCGGCACACTTAAACCACACCTGTATAGCTATGAACACAACACTGATTGGAAAACCAGGACCGTATAGCTATAAGCACGACGCTGATTGGAAAGTTCAGTTGCTACTCAGACGCATTCAAAATGCTTTCCAGTCTAATTCTCACGGCGAAATTAAACTGAAGCTTGCGAGATCAGGATGGGCTTGCGAGGCTAGGTTTTTGTATTAATTGAAGCCAGCCATAACAAATGTTTGTAGTGCCACTGAAGGTCCTATAATTACATTAATATAACCGCAAACAACTAAACTATTAAATTTATTTTAACTTTCATTTCAATATTCTAGGGAAGATAATGAGCCAGAACTTCTGGCTGCACTTCTGCCCCTGATTATCTTCTGTCTGCTACCTACCTAACATTAAACCTACTGCTGAAGCTATAGTTTGATATTTACAAGCTATACTTGGAATAAATCACATGGGGGAAAAAAAGGGTTTTATTTGTAATTGGTATGTTGCTATGTTCCTGGGAACACACAGGGGAAAAAAAAAAACGAATTACAAATTATTCCTGGCAACTTGCACGTCAAAAGCACTTTTCATTCAAACAGACACAACACGAACTCCTGACAGACGTGTGCTTTTTCGCAGATGATTTTACAGAGCTATTTCATTCTAAATAGCTTATATTTAGCTTTTGTTGGCCACATAACTGAACAACACACAAAACATAATTTTGTATTTATTGAAAGATTTCTGAAGGTGAAGTTTTCCATCGAGTCAGCCCTAGCTGAGCTTCCTTCAGGAGCATTTACTGCTCACTCTAGGACTCCAGAAGGCGACATTTGAGGAGCTATAGTGGTCCTTTAATAGCTTTTAGCTCACTCTAGAACTTCAGAAGGACATATATTGCATCCGGAAAGTATTCACAGCGCTTCACTTTTTCCACATTTTGTTATGTTATATTTTGTTATTTCAAAATGGATTAAAATCTTTTTCCTCAAAAGACCATGAGAAACAAAATTCTATGGTCTGATGAAACAAAGATTGAACTCTTTGGCCTGAATGCCAAACGCCATGTCTGGAGGAAACCAGCCACCGCTCATCCCCTGGCCAATACCATCCCTACAGTGAAGCATGGTGGTGGCAGCATCATGCTGTGTGGATGTTTTTCAGTGACAGGAACTGGGATGCTAGTCGGGATCGAGGGGAAGATGGATTCATTCAGCAATGTACATCCTTGATCAAAACCTGCTCCAGAGCACTCTGGACCTCACACTGGGGAGAAGGTTAATCTTCCAACAGGACAACGACCCTAGGCACACAGCCAAGATAACAAAGGAGTGGGTTCGGGACAACTCTGAATGTGCTTGAGTGGCCCAGCCAGAGCCCAGACTTGAACATCTCTGGAGAGATCTGAAAATGGCTGTGCACAGACGCTCCCCATCCAACCTGATGGAGCTTGAGAGATCCTGCAAAGAAGAATGGGAAAAACTGCTCAGCTTGGGTGTGCCAAGCTTGTAGCACCATACTCAAAAAGACTTGACGCTGTAATTGCTGCCAAAGGTGCTTCAACGAAGTATTGACCAAAGGCTGTGAATACATGTATGTATGATACATTATTTTTAATAAACAAACCCTTTTCACTTTGTCGTCATGAGATATTGTGTGTAGAATTTTGAGGGGGGAAATACATTTTGGAATAAGGCTGTAACATAAAATGTGGAAAAAGTGAAGCGCTGCAATACTTTCTGGATGTACTGTAATCGAAAGTTCAGTGATTTAACACCTCGCTGACCTGTTGCACTTGTTTCTGCAGAATAAGGTAGGGACATTTTAAAACTTTAAAGTATTATGGCTTGGGCGTACACACAAAACACTATCTTTTGTGAATGTAGCATAATCAGACATCCATGAATCACTGTAAAATATCTAGGCTAGGCTACAGTATAAGATAAAGGCCTACTTTGGACGCTCATCCACCTGTGCACCTGTGGAGGGGGTATGTGCATTTCCAGGCTGCTTTTGTAACTTAGACTGGTTTGACTTTCTTTCAGCTATGTTTTTATGTAAATGTACAAGTATTTTTTTCACATAAATTATCCCTTTCCTTTTAGATGATGATTCAGGTCCGTTTCATCATCATATTGATCAACTTAAAATTAAGATAAGTGGAAGATATCAAAACAAATTACAAAATAATTTAAGATAGTATATGAAATGTCTGTTAGTTAATTGCTTTAATATGGGTTGTTTCCAAGACAGCCTGGTTTCACTTTTATTAAAAACATACAATAATATTTTTTACACATAATTGTATTTTTCCTTTTAGTGGACAACCAGGATCACTTTAATCATCAACACTGATCAACATAAAACTAAGTTAAGTAAAAAAGATTAGATGTTAAAAACTGATATGCTAATTTGAATATAGACTATACCTATTGACTGCATGTCTGCTTAATTACAATTGCATAATTACATTTAATTTAAGAGATGTAGTCATTTCATCCTGAGCAGAGAATGACATTACTCCTTATGTTTTGTAATCTCAGGTTTCATAGCTGGGGTGGGTGTGTGTAGGTGTGGAGCCAAGAAATAATTTTAAAATGCTGGTGCTTTTATGTGACGCTGGCAGACATGATCAAATATAATGAATGGTCTATAGAATGCAATGAAAGTGAAGTATATACAGTAGTTGATATCAACCCCGTCACAAGAACATGTGGTTGGTTGCAGAGTGTGTATAAATATATTATCCATAAATAATCTGTTCTAAATCCTGATAGTTTAGTGCATTGAGTTTATTCACAGGAACTGGGGTTCTTGCACGTTTCAAAGATGCACGCACAATAGTCAGATATCATCGCCATAGTGCATGTGCATTAAAGTATACATCTGGTTTGTATATGCAAGAAAACCGCTAACAAAAATGTATTTACTCCTGGAAGGTGTTCCCTCAACCATTTCCAAATACTTTATGCTTTTCCCTGTATTTTCAGATATTTTCCTTGGTAAGTTTAGGGCAGGAAAGGTATAGATCATGACATTATATTGTTTTTATGACGTGTGCCTTTTTTGTAGGTCAATACATTGTGCAGTCCTTTACGTTATGATAGACTGGCATCTGGTGGCCGGTCATGGAATTGCAGCAAAGTAATTCGTGATGTAAGTTCCTGTGACGCACACAATTTTTAAACTATCGTTGTCCTCAGTAATGGCGGCTTCGTTCCCCTCTCTTTCTGCAAGCAACAATAACAAATGGTACTTCACACGGCTACAAATCGAAAACAGCCCATCGAGACGTGCCGGACTTGACCCCGATAAGGAATTGTCTTACAGACAACAAGCAGCTCACCTCCTACAGGATATGGGACAACGACTCAATGTGTATCTTTTTCCGAGGGACGACTTGCGTCAAAGCTAGCTAGCTAGCTATAGCGCTCGTGGAGCCGGCTTGGCTAAATGCATAGCATACATTTTTTTAGCGCAGTGTTATTTGGCTAGCATTTTCTCTAGCTGTAATCATGTATTTGAAATGTAACGAACCAAATGATGAAATGTTTTCAGCAGTAGTCTACAATACGTTAGCACACGTACGGACGCGCGGCCCAGACAGTCGCCTGGAAGGCCTCTGCTCCCGTAGTACGGTATAGGGCGGGCCTCCAGGACGTTAGCATTAGCTTTCGTTTCCCTCGAACAAAAGCTAGTCATTGGATCACTTTCTTGTCTTTAAAGACGTACGGGTACTAATGCGTTCAATATATATTTGTCGTATGTATTACGATAACGAATAGCTGCCGATATATTCTTTTGTAAACCTATTACCGGTACTGTCTCCCTAACATAAAGGGTATTATTCTACTGCAGTTGAAGTGCGTGAGACAATATATCTGGCGTTTGTTTTGGATCTGGGTTGGTGATGAGATTAGGTGTATCGTAGATACAGATGCGCATGGGCTTGGTAAGTCCTTCATAGATACAGGAGTGATGTTTCTTAGTTTGGATATTGATGAAACAAAATGTATAACACCATTAGTAAATTAAGTATTTTTAAGTCGACAGGGTCTTTCATCATGACATTGTATGTCCTATACACACTATCGTCCTTAACCAGTATCTATCAGGTCTCAGCTTACCATAAACACTGCCATTGTGTATATGCACAGATTTTATATGGTCCAGTCTTTCACCAGATTTCACAGAAATGTAAGTATTCTAAGGTTATCTGCTTTAATTTAGCCATAAAGATGTATTGAATCTGAATACAATTACCCTATATGTATTTACTAATGCCATAATTTGTTTTTATTCATATTTTCTGTATTTATTCATCCCTTACAAGGTCATTGCTCCAGCCACCCTTTTCCTAGCAGCAAAAGTTGAGGAGCAGCCCCGAAAGCTTGAGCATGTTATCAAGGTGACTCATGCATGCCTCAGTCCACAGGACCCCACACCCGATGTACGCAGTGATGTAAGTATAAACTTGTTAAATATATATCTTCTTTATCTTTTGTTGGAATGGTTGGTTTGCTATTTTAGTCTCTATTGTTAACATTAACATTTGTTTCATGAAAAATCACGTTAATTACATAATTTTCTTTTTGTAGCAGCACTGTCACGGACATGTGGAGTTCTCTGGCACCAATTCACCAATTCCTTTTTTCTTCCCAGAACAGATAATTAGCTAACTACACTGCAAACATTGCGTGTTAGCTATATGTTGATTTAAACATTACACGCTCCTTGGAGTTTTCTGTTCCTCACTCTTACCTTCACTTTCATTTGGGTGTGTTTGCATATTGGAATGCTTGCTTGACTGAGGTGTATTATTTTGAGCTAGGACTGATAATGTGTGATCTGAGCAATCAGAACTTAAAGGTAAGTTTGGTTGAGAGGAAAACAAGAGGGAGGGTGCGCCTGAGAGAGCGAGCGAGCTAGAGAGCGAATGCCTCCCAGTGAGTAACCTGCTTGTCCTCTCAACCTCAGGCTTACCTGCAACAAGCCCAAGACCTGGTCATTCTTGAGAGCATTATTCTCCAGACCTTGGGTAAGTTGGGATGGAAGAATTGGTTCCCTTATTTACCCCCCAAACTGAGATGTGCTTACAAAGACGACAATAAAACCTTTTATTCTTGTTCACAGATAATTTATACGTGGTCGGCAGCATCAGAATATCACACTCATGATATTGCAGTGCTATTCATGTTACCTTTGATTTTCACTCTTGTTACCTGTTAACTTTACAGAGGTGCCATTTAATTTCTTTTTCCCCAATTTTTTTTTCCTGGTTATTTTCAAGCGATTTGTTTGTGTATTTTTAGCATTATAACTAATTTAATGAGTGCTACATTTAATAATACTAGTTTTTTATTTTTCTTTCAAATAGCTCCCAGGACAGTGAAGTTGGAGTGATGATTGTAAATGAGTTTAAGTTTGACATTGCAAAGTACATTTGTGCTTTTGTTTAACACACGTTGCTGTCAAAAAAAGTTTGCAAATCCTTTGATACACTTCCATCTATACTTTTCACCTTTCACACTTTATCTAGGAGGTTATCTGAAGAGCTCACGCAGTGTATTCCACACAATTTCACACATTTGATTTGAGCTACACACAATATTTTTCTTGTTTTCAGGGACTAGTTTACTGCTGAAATGGTAATGATTATTGCCATGAGATTCCGTTAAATGAGTGAACTTGCTCATGTTTTGCTAATAGATTGTCCTTCCTGTCCCTTTCTTTACAGCATTTGAAATCACCATTGACCACCCACACACGCATGTCGTCAAGTGTACTCAGCTTGTAAGAGGTGAGCGTTAACAGGCAGTCACTTGATTTCACTCCCATTGAATTGGAATGTGCATTGCATATGCTTTTCCCAACATTGTTTCTTTGGGGGTCTTAATCATATTTCTGTTTTGTCTTTTTTGTTGTCCCAGCGAGTAAGGATTTGGCCCAAACATCATACTTCATGGCTACCAACAGGTATGTTAGCAGTCCTGCGGGAAACAATCGAATACATTTGCACTGCTGATTATTGCACACAAACCAACAAGAAGTCAGTATGTATATTTTACTCCCTGAAACTGAATACGTTTTTCTTCTCTTTTCCCTCTCCCTTTTTATTTTTGTGGCTTCCTGGGGTACAACGTGCTATGCAGTCTGCACTTGACCACATTCTGCTTGCAGTATAGTCCGCCGATTGTGGCCTGTGTGTGCATCCATCTGGCCTGCAAGTGGTCAAACTGGGAGATTCCTGTCTCCACAGACAGCAAGCACTGGTGGGAATATGTGGATCCAACAGTCACCCTTGAGCTACTAGATGGTAGGTTATTTATCCTTCAGAGATAAAGCCTGTACCTCATTATCTCGCACACACACGGTCCATTTTGGTAAATGCAAAGTGTAGTGTGCATGGCATGCAGGTATACAATGGTCGTGGTCTTTTTGCAACATTAACGTTAAGACTTAAATTACAACTGTGGAGATACTTTTTTTTTTTAGATGTCCTTAATGAAACTGAACAGTTGAGATCGCCAGCATTCTGAGCCTAGAGCGCAAACACAGGCACACCAGATGCTTGTGGAGGCCTTTGTTTTGGTAGCAATATTCAAATTAAGCTGTTAAGTAAATATTGGTTGAACCAACTAAACCCTAACTAACCGTAGACCACGATTGGTCAGAATTGTCCTTATTAAATATAATAAAAATTGTGTGGCATGCAGTCAAATGGTTGCATTAATAATTTCACGTGGTGTTACAACATTGAGAAGATGTTAAAATCCTATTTTTTTTTTATTTATTTAACTTTTTTTTTTATTATAACTTCATACAGAGCTCACACATGAGTTCTTGCAGATCTTGGAGAAAACCCCGAACCGGTTAAAACGAATTCGCAACTGGAAGGTAAACCAAACCGCTATGGCTTCCTCTGTTCCTCATTGTTGAGTCCAGCGTGCACGCCGACCCCTAACCAGCAACTGATGTGCACTGTGATTGTGTCCTCCTCTCCAGGCGGCCGGTCAGACGCCCAAGGGCAAGTCCAAAGTCCCCGAGGACGGCGACCAGACGGATGCCATGATGAGCATGATCTCCATGGCCTCCTCCGAAACCGCGCTGGCCGGCCTCATGAGCCTCTCTGCGCCCCCATCCTCCTCGTCTCCGTCCTCCACCAGCGACAAGGACCACGGCGCCTCGGGCAGCGCCCACCACTGGCACCCGGGCGGGAAGGGCGTCTCCGAACAGCAGGCGGCGGCACCGGCGCTGGCGAACAACGAGGTGCACGTGCCGGCCAAGGTGTCTCTGAGCGAGTACCGCGCCAAGAACGCCGACGTGCTGGCCGCCCAGAAGAGGAAGCTGGAGAACATGGAGGCCAGCGTCAAGCGGGACTATGCCAACGCCGCCCAGGCCCTCATCGGCCAGCAGCAGAGGAAAGAGCGGCAGCAGACCGCCGCTGCCGCCGCCTCTGCTGAGCCCAGCAACCCCTCGCCCATCATCCTCAAGATCCCCCTGGAGAAGGAGAGGCACGACCGCAGCTCCCTGAAGATGCGCCTGCCGCTGAGCGGCGGCGGTGTCCGGTGCCAGGAGCAGGACATCAAGGTTAGGATCCGGGTGCCAGAGAAGGCCCGGAGCAGCTCTGGGGAGGAGGGCAAGAGCAGGGACAAGCACCGCTCCAACCACCACCACCACCACCACCATCATCACCACCACTCTTCGTCTGGCGGTGCCTCGCTCTCCTCTTCCAGCTCCTCCTCCTCCTCACACAAACACTCGTCTGCGGCCAGCGGTGGTGGCAAGAAGGTGGCCAGCGACTCGTCCCGCATGAGCTCCTCGTCCTCCGCCTCTCGCAAGAGGGCGCACTGCCAGGACCCCTCCGCCGGCCCCCACCCGGCAAACAAGGTGAACAAGTCTTCTAGAAACGCATACCAGCTCCCCCCCCTATCTTCCTCCTCTGGGCACGCGCTGGGCCACGGCCCGGACGGCCTGCCCGCCCTGGGCCTGCCCCACCACCCGGGTGGCTACGCACACTCTAAGGGGGACAAGACAGACACAAACGGCCACAACGCAGTGGGCGGCGGCCAGTCGAACGAGTACCAGGACACTTTTGAGATGCTGAACTCCCTGCTGAGTGCCCAGGGCGTGCAGCCTTCCCAGCCGCCTATGTTTGACTATAGATCGCAATATGGGGATTTCCGGTACGGTGGCGGCCCAAGGGGGGGCAACTCCAGACCGCCGCCCCTCCCTTCGGAACCACCTCCCACGTTGCCGCCGTTACCCAAATGAATACCTTATTCCCCGAGGTGTGTGACACGTACATTTGACATGCCGTCATAAACATCAGCATCGTTGCGTAAAAGATTTTGAACCCATGTTTTGTGGGCTTGTGTTGCGGGTTTCAGCTTGACAGCAAAGAAATGTTCTCCTGACATAATTCAAATCTCTTTAACCTTTTTTATTATTGTTTTATCGGGCAATAATGACAGGCTTGAAAAATAGCAGAATAAAAAAATATTTATCAGAAGTGTAAAAAAATATTTTTGATGTTATTACTTTTCTATCTCAAGTCATGAAATGTGATGATTGGACCCAGTTGATAGCCATCACTGTTAAAAGAAGTCAACGTCTTGAGTGTAGAGAAGATGCATCGGATAATTATTGTTTAGTCTTGCTAGCAATTGTCTTTTATAATGTTTTATAGTATAGTATTTATTAATGGAATGGTATTTCAGGAGTGCTCTCTTTTTTTTTGGGGGGGGGGGGGGGGGGGTGTTATTAGAGGCCACCCTTTAGTGTTTTCCTTTTTTGAAAAGAG
>JAODUE010031438.1:0-21352 GCA_027564755.1 Amblyopsis hoosieri
ACACACACACACACACACACACACACACACACACACACACACACACACACACACACACACACACACACACACTTCATATATTATCTGATATGATCCAACATACTCTTGCGCCACTAATCTTCATGATAAATGTCACTATATTTCCCTACCCAGTCCCAAAAAATAATAAATAAGAGAGCAGGTGAGTTGATTGGTCCATGAGGTACAATGAAATGAAAAAAGAAAAAGGGACAACTATTAGGAGGCCTTTTGGAAAAGAACAGAAGCTCCTGTATTCACATAAAGTGTTTCAGTTAATGTGGCTGATACCGACAACTGGCACCTTCTTTGTGATTGGTCATTTTGCTCGGAATTTGTCTTAACAGCCAAGGGGGGGGGGGGTCCTAAAAACAAGAGCTTGTGTTTCAAGAAAGGAGCGCCAACATATGCATACAAATACATCCCAGAAAAGTGATACAGAAAGAATGATATTAATACAGATGTGATGAATCAAATATGACTCAACAAGGCATTCAGTAAAATAACTTATTCAAAGGAGAGATGAAGAAGAAGAAGAAAAAAAAAAGCCTTTTTCTTATAATAATAAAGTAGTAAAGCAACCAGAGTACATCACCAGATTCTCTTCATGTTCCTTTCCTTCATCTATGACTGACACAGAGCAAGGCGCTGGCTGTGGGTGGGGCTTACAGAGAGAGAAGGGGAGGGGCTTCTCAGTAGGCAATAACAAACTTGGATCGGCATGTGTTCGTCAACCAAAGCGATGACGAGCGCTAACTGTGGGTGGACATTGCGTTTTCTCCCGAAGCAGGTGTCGGACCCTAGGTTTCACAAGCACCCACCTGTTTTGGGACAAGACCGGCGTCCAAAACAAGCGCACCTCCCTCAGGTTATTTAAAGGTAATGTGGGCGTTTAGTTTAGCCACTCACAGCAGCTCAAGAGGGTGGAGTCTAAAGAAAGGACCACACTTAGGGAACGGGCAGTGGCCTGTTCGGCGCCACAGATCCAAAGCACGTACATCGCCGATCTCCAATTCAGACGTTAGTCAAGCCTCTGGAGTGCATATGCCGCAGCTGCCGTAGTAGTACTGGTCGCCATGGTAACAGTAGTGTTCAGCAGGTGCTGCCTTTTCCAGAGAGGGGAAAATCTCTAGTCCAGTGCAGTCCTACTCCCACCACACACGCGCACACACACAGACAAGCGTGCGCGCACACACACACACACACACACACACACACACACACACACAAACGTGAGATGCCCAACAGTTCCACAGCTGACCGATAACCGATCTATAACCAAACCAAATAGGATATTCCCTGCCACCGCGTTAACAAGCCCACACAAGCCACGTTTGCTTTAACGCAGGAGCTCGTCCATAGGAGGGAAATAAAAGAACAAACGCACGAGTGAACTTGACGGTGGGTTCCTGGAGAAATACAGTAGTCCGCAGGCAGTCCCTTCTGATAAGATCGACTCCCGTCCGTGTCTCCGGGCGGTGTCGTCGGGGGGAGGGGCAAGCAGGAGGAAGGAGACAGAGGAGGTGGAGAGGGTGTGAGGAGGAGGAGGTGAAGAGAATAAAAAGGAATGTTTGAGAGGACATCCCTCAAGAGGCCCAATGTGGGCTCAAGTCCTGTCCAATGCGGCCCGACCAGCCCGAGCCCCGGCTGGGCGTGGCCAGATCCACTCCTGGGCGGTGTGGTGTGTGTGGCCCAGGCCCAGGCCAGCGCTGCAGCCGGGATGATCCAGGGCCGGGCCGGGCCAGGTTAGAAGAGCGCTTTGGAGCCCTGGTTCTCAAACTCAGTCCAGGCGTCGTTCAGCTCCATGAAGATCATCTTAGCATAGTGCTCATAGGGCTTGCCTGTTGCCTAGGGAGACAGAGAGAGAGAGAGAGAAAAAAAAAAAAAACTAAAAACGAGATAACAAGTAAACGAGAATGAGATAATGGGATGGATGGACAGAGAAATATCAAGAGAGGGAGAGAAGGAGGGAGAAAGGACAATAGAGGGGGGAGAGAGAGAGAAAGAAAAGGGAGGAATGTCACTGTCATCCGAACTATGGCGACAGCAGAGAACCTTCTATCTAATCTCTAAACAGATGTATCAATATCTGTAGGCAGCGGCATAGGTAATTGGTGCTGGGTGCGTTCTTGTTTTGGTTTGTAGTCCGAGTAGTATTGACCAATCACGTCCGCGTGGAGAGCAAATAAAGCAGAACTAAATGCAATCTTGGGGGGAAAAAAAAAGAAAAACATATGGTCTGGCAACGAGTTAGCTTTTAGCATTTAATGTGGATCAACTCCAACCTCACGTCGCAAATCGAAAGTCGGTTTGTAAACAATGACCCGCGGACAAAAGTGAAAGCTTTGGCCAGGATATGCAGACCTCTGAGGGCAAGGTCCAATATTCGTGTGGTACTTCCAGAGGTTTGATCTCTGCCAGACGATGTAGCCGATGGGTCAAATTCATACAATACATGTACAACACCTTCTTCTCGCGCTTTACATGCTGCTCACAGCAGCCGTCCACAGTATGCTACTTTACAGATCTGGGATTACACGTCTGTACATGCCTTTAACCGTCAGATGGGAGCAGACTGCGATACTACCCGATAGCACCACTAGAGGGGGCGAGGCGTACCTTGTCTGGATGGACCACCAGCACGGCCTTGCGGTAGTACTTCTTGACCTGGTCGGGCTGCAGCAGGTCGGCCATGCCCACGGGCCTCCAGCGGGCCTCGCCCTCCCACAGCACCGTGTGCAGCGTGGACAGCAGCGCGCGGATGTTGCGCTCCTTGCCCTCGATCCAGTCCAGGATCTGCATCACACACACACACACACAACAGGGTTCAGGGGGACAAGACCATGCTGCGCTGGGAGACGATACTGGTACCATGGTGACTCTCCAGAGCATTATCAAATGTAGACTATGCCTTTTGTAAATAAGAAGTTAAATGAAGAACAGAAAACAAACGATTCGTAGTAAACAGAACAGGCGAGCAACACGGTGCAAATCCACACACTACATTTGATCTGGAGGCTGAATCAGATGTCATTTCAAAAAGAAACTATTCCAGGAAGATACAGTCCAACAGTTACAAAATACTAAATAACGCAAAATACTAAATAACGCAAAATAGTAAATAAAACAGAATAGTAAATAACGCAGAATAGTAAATAAAACAGAATAGTAAATAACACAGAATAGTAAATAACACAGAATAGTAAATAACGCAGAATAGTAAATAACGCAAAATGGTAAATAACGCAAAATAGTAAATAAAACAGAATAGTAAATAAAGCAGAATAGTAAATAACGCAAAATAGTAATTAACGCAAAATAGTAAATAACGCAGAATAGTAAATAACGCAGAATAGTAAATAACACAAAATTGTAAATTACGCAAAATTGTAAATAACAGAATAGTAAATAACAGAATAGTAAATGACGCAGAATAGTAAATAACACAGAATAGTAAATAACACAGAGACGCACTCTGAATCTAATGGCAGACTTCAATGCAGTGGGTCAAAAGATACGGTAGAGCTGCGTAGCTCTGGCAACATTGAACCTTCACTCACTCTATAATCCAGTACAGTAGTCTATCTACCATGTTGAAATGCAAACAGTAACAGTTTACTTGTTTTGGGCTGCTGGCAAAAAATATATGTTCCAAATGTCATTAGGTTTTTGTGTTTTTTTATATTGATATGACTCTGCAAGAAAGCCTGATAGCTTTAACCTCTATTCTGATTGGTGGAGACGCTATCGATTTCTATGACCCCTCACTGCCGATTCCAAATTTTAATCGCTAAAAAAAGTTGCTAGAGCGTCGGATTTCGGTTGCTATCCGCGGTCGGTCCAGCGGCTACACCGAAGAGTCAACCAGCGACCTGGCGATGTCTGTTGATAAGCAGTCGCTCCCACACGCACGAGCAGAAGCCACTGCTGTGTAGTTATAGCTTTATAGTGTGAGGCTATGCTAGGATAATGTTTTGTTACAAACAAACAGTGAGCTCGGTCGGAGCAATAGGCCCCTGGCCGTGTGTGTGTGTGTGTGTGTGAGGGGTCACCTGGAGCTTCAGGGGGTCTATCTCCCTGGAGAGCTCCTGCCTCCTCATCTCTGCGATGGTCCTCGGCCCCCTCCTGTCCATCCTGGAGGCGAAGCCCTGGGTGGACAGGAGGTCCTCAAAGTCGTCCTCCTTCACCTTGGGCTTGGGGCCTGCACCACGACCCCCCACACACACAAGTGGACACATATTACCTTCACAATACCACGGAATTTCAATTACATGTTGCCTTATCGACGTCCATTGCATCCTAGCCGTCCTGGAAGGGTGGATTCCACCCTCTGTGGTCTCTTCCCATGGTAATGTGTGTTTTATTTTAAAATAAAACACAAAATAGCTAACTTTGTTAACTTCAATATTTATTCTTATAGGCTATTCATATGCAACAGCAACTAAACTAACTAAACATAACAGTTTGACTGAAAATACTATGTTTTTTATTACGCAGCAGTAAATAGAGTAACATTCTGCAGAGCTCGTCAAATAATTCTACTTTGCATTATTATTTTTTAAAATGTTTGATGTACAGGGCGGGCCGGGTACAATGTCTCACTCCGGCCCCCCCGGGCCTGGTCTAGAATGTAGCGCATGCACCTTTTAACAAGGTCATTTGCTCACGTTGGCCGATCCCGCTACACGCGATCGGGCAAACACAAAAGAAAGTCTGCTCTCACTTACCGAACCCGGGCCCCCTGACCCCCCTCTCCTCCCTCCCCCCGATGACGCTTGTGAAGCTGAGGTTGTAGTTGGGCTTGGACGACTGGGAGGGGGCCGCGGGGGGAGGAGGCACTTTGGGCGCCGCAGGTCCCGGCTTGCCGGCCGCGGGGGCGGAGCCGGACGTCCAGGACTTGGTCGTCTGGGCCGAGCCGGGCCTGGAGGCCTTCCAGGGCTGGCCTTGGGCTTTAGCGGAGGCAGCCTTCTTGCTGAACGCGGGGCCTGAAGTACTGCTGCTGGCGGGACCTGGAGAAGGTTTTGTTAGGTGTCCATCTGCTTTACAGGTGCATTAACAGTAGTGGACATGGTCCCTGTGAGCACACGCTGCTCTGCAGGGCTGCAACAACTAATCCACATCAGCGACGATAATCGACAATGAATTTCATTTATTGAATAGTTGGTATATGTCACATGTGATATATGTCAAACACTTGTTTCTGTATTCAGGTTGAATCAGTTCTGTTCTGTTCTAATTATGAATTTAATATGCTTTTACTTATTTCTCGGTTGTTACGTTAATCAGGTAGTCTGTGCTGTTCAGCAAAGCAGGTGTAGTTTAAAACTGCCTTGCTGTTGTTTGTCCGTGAGCACTCAGAGACGGCACATTCAAGTCTTTAGAAACATATTTTTGCATTTGCTTTAAAAACAAGTCAACCAATCGATAAATTGTAATAATAATTAGCAGACTTTTCGATAATAAAAGTATTTGTTATTCTTATTAGTTGCAGCCCTACTATACTGTGTGAACCCACACCAGAAAAAGGGCACACATCACACCAGTTTTAGCTTCACTGGTTACCAGTGCAATTTAGAATGCATTTTAATATTTTGGTTACAGTCACAAAGACAAGCGACCCCTTACGTCTCTGACCTGATACAGCTGTGCATGTCCTCTCGTAGTCTCAGATAAACAGGTCAGAGATTTCTAATTGTTCCCCATACACACTTTAAAACTAGAGGGGACCGTTCTTCTCAAACAGTGGCACCTAGGCTGTGGAATGCATTGCCCCCTTTCTTACGCTGCTTGGATTCGGTGGAAACTTTTAAAACACAGTTGAAAACTCTTTTATTTAAAGAAGCTTTTAGTTAGACTGTAGGGTGGTTAGGCCGGTCTGACGTGTATTTCTGTTTGTTTTTGTTTGGTTATTTATTTGGGTCATGTATTTACTATTGCTGTGTATTCCCCTATAGTGGTGAAGCACTTTTATCTGTGAAATGTGCTATATTTACTAGAGCGCGATTCACAGCAAATGAATAAATACATGAATGAATAAATACAAAAGGCTGGAGGGCCGCTTGCCTGGTAATTTGGGGGCCAGGTTTCCCAGGTCAGCAAAGGGATCAAAGCTCTGTGACTTGGCCTTGGAGAAAGATGACGACACCCCAGGAGCTGAACGCACAAACACACCCAGAGCAACACACATGAAGTCAAACAGAATAGACAGACAACACAATCGATACTGTAGCCTATAGTAATGTATATAAATATATAAAAAGTTCTTTCAAGACCTAGTATTGATACAGAAAAAAGTGTAAAATTATGTCAAGACAAGAAATAGGTATAGAAAATGAAGACTGTAACTCGATTGTGTTATGGGCTGTACCTGCGCTGGTGTAGGCAGGCTTCTTGGTGGTGGTGGTGCCCATGGGGGCAGTGGAGCTAGGGGCTGTCCAGTTGTCCCAGCCGCCCAGCAGGTCAGGCTGGCTGGCGGAGGTGGTCATCTTTGGAGGGTCCTTCACCATCTTATCTGTTACAACGTGCACGCACGCACGCACGCAGACAGACAGACAGACAGACAGACAGACAGACAGACAGACAGACAGAGAGAGAGAGAGAGAGAGAGAGAGAGAGAGAGCGCAGCAACTAGTCAGGGCAGTGGTTGGTTATCGGCAGTTGGCATTTTGTGTAAATAAAAACAGTAGCATTTTTCTAGACATTAGCATTTTTATTTGATAGATATGTTTAAATTGCACTTTTTTCAGCAGCACAAATCCATTTTAAGTCATTTTATTAATCATGTCTCAAAGGGCTTTACAACCCCAATTTTCACATAGAAACAAACAACGCCCCCGTAACCTGCTCCTCCCCCTGGGCATGGAAAAACGTCTGTAAAAGCCACAGGAGGATGAAACCTTGGGAAGGAACCACAGCGGGAGGAATCCACCCTTCCAGGACGGCTAGAACGCAACGTGTGTCGATGGGGCAACATAATATATTAAATATAATGCGTTGCATTGCCCAATTACATAGGAACCAACACATTGCATGAACTAACTAAGATTTGTAGTAGTCAGTCAGAAAATGTTCTTACCGTCACCTGGACGGTACATGCTGAGGTTGAAGAGGCTGGTGTTTGTGACAGGGGACGGGTGGCTGAGACCGGAGGAGCATCCGGCACCGCTGCCCCCGGTGCCCAGAAGGTCTCCGAACAGGTCGGGCCCAGAGGCCTGCCGCGTCGTCGACCCCACGCCAGAGCCCATCCCGAACGGGTCGAAGAGGTCGCCCACGGCTGTGGCACAGTACGCGGGGGGGGGAAATATGAAAGCTGACAGCACTTCACGACAAGGTATATAAATGTAAGTTAAAGTAGGGTTATAGAACAGACAGGCGTGGAAAAAAACTTAGCTGCAGTTTCTATTACAGTCATTTTCTGTTCTGTGTTAAGAGTGTGACTCAATGTTTCATTTGACTTGCTGAAGCATTTATTTCTTCTCTATACTGTTATCTAATCAAAAATAAAGTTGTAGTAAAATACAAATGATTATAATATAAATTCAAATTATTTATTTATTTGTTCATATATGTGTATATTACTTTTTTAAGGGGAAGCAGGGTGGGCATGTTAGTTACCCAGCACGTATATAAACACAGAGGCAGAACCAGCCACCAGGGAAACGTACGCTTGGTCCCCGACGTCGTCCTCGCTCCCGCGGGTGTCTCGCCGAAGAACAGGTCGTCCTGCACTTCTCCGCCGTGACCAGCAGGGGGCGCAAATAAGTCGTTGAGCAGGTCGCTGTTGCTGGAGGCGGCTTTGAGGAGGCCTCCTTGTTGAGCGTGGGGCTCGGACGGGGCGACACGGGGGTCGGGGTCAGTGTTCAAGCCCAACAGGTCGGCGGTGTCACTGGCAGGGGGCTCCTGAGCAGCCGGCAGCGGGGGCTAGGAAAGGGGGTGAGTTTGTTTAGCTTCAGGTCGGCTGAGGTTGCATTCAAACGAGCAAACTGTTTCTGTTTGCTTTTAGTTGTTTTTACATTCTATTTGGTTGTTTGGGACAATTAGTTTTGACAGTTAAAGTTTAAAAGGTATAGTCTGCGATTGTAAGCTAAATGTAAGCAAAAACACTTTGTCAAATACACCAAATATCTCCTCACACTCCGCTAGCTTACCGTTCCCTGTGCCTGCCGGGAAAAATTAATCTGGTACTCATACACAGCCGTGGCTCCGTAAATAGGAATGTAAACAAAGTGGCGAACACCGCTCACAACGACAATGCCCTTGGCTTCACAATGTGTTTCAATGCGTGGGGCGGAGCTTCTGAGGGAGTTTGTTTTGATTTGAACTCAATGATAGCAAGCGTTCTCGAGTATGACAGACCATGCCTTTAAGAGAGCTAACTTTCAACTGTACTCCCTGTATATTGTAGAAGGCAGCAAACAGAACAGTATTCTTATATAAACATATATAACATCCTACATATAAATAAACATCAGAAACTATCTTTATCAACAGCATAATGATTCATGCATGCCAGCGCTAGTTGTCTTTAGAATTAGGGATGTCACGATCCAGTTTTTCCAGTCCCGATACAGATACCGGCACTTTGGGTATCGGCCGATGCAGCGTACCGATCCGATTCCAGTGTTTTAAATTTAATTGAAAAGTAAATGAGAGACAATTTTAGGACTTAGATGCATTTTAGAAACCTGCTGCTGATAGTGTGGCGTGGGTAGGTTAGACATGGCTGATGCTTGACAGTAGACCTACACGTGTAAATTCATTTAATTGAATCAGCCCCATGGATCGGCTACAACTGTACAATTGTCACCGATACCGATCCAGATATTTAAGTCAGTATCAGACCGATTTCCGATCTCAGTATCGTATCAGTGCCATCCCTATTCAGAATGACCTAGTTTACATTCTGTTGCTCTTCTATTAGGCATGAACCCTGGATGCATTTCACTGGTTTAGTGGTGTTTGCTCTGTGCTTTTCACCCTTGTGACAGTCTGCCTTCGCTATGAATAAGAGAGGAGTGTGTGCTACCTACGCGTGGGTTGTTAAACAACTGCAGACCCATTGGCTGTCCATGCACAACGTATTGACTCAGTATTAGTTATCGCAATATCACGTTGTGCAATATGTCGAACGTGTTGCAGAAAGTATGCAATGTTGTGTTTATTTTATGGAAGCTGTGTGGCTGAGGGAGACCATGACAATATAGAGATCGAAGAGGAAACATTAGTGGCCAATAAGAATGCCTCCTCGGTAGCTTGGAATTACTGTTGTTGTACCAGTAAATATAAATGTTAGTTTACTTGGAAATTTTATTTTGATATGTTACGAATCTACTTTGATGCATTCTCCCATAACATTTGTGTTTTTACTTATGTTTAAAAATATATATTGCAATTTCACATTTTGTCAATATCGTGCAACCCTGGCCCACACAATGAACCAATCAGCCGCTGCCGGCATCCTACCTGGAAGTCCGCGTCGAACAGCGGCTCGCTGGTGTCCCGCGACAGGGGTTCCCCGCCGGGGGCGGAGTAAGAGTAGGACTCCCCCTCCGATTGGTCGCTCAGGTCCTCCTGGTAATCCATGGTCCCGCCTCCCTGGCTATCCGAGCAGTCCTGTTGGCCACTCACCTCTGTGAGCAGGGAGGGTAGCAGCAGGACACAACCGTGATTGGCAGGAGGATGTGTGCCGACGGGCAGGCCAAAATAAATGTGATGCTACAGCAGGGTTAAGTCACTAGGTGGCAGTGTTGTAGCATTGGAATTTGAATAGAATTGCTATACAGAGATAATGAAGTGGTGCTATGCTATTACTGGTGCCATGTTGGTGCCAACAGATATTGACTGGTTAAGAGGGATGGCAATCACTATTGCAAATGTAGTCACACACAAAAAAAGGGCCCAATAAAATGCAAAATAAGATAAATGGCTAATTCAAGAAATGGTTGTGTTTTTGGTGAATCTATCTTCTTAGGGAGTCAATCATCTCATGAATCATCAAATAAACTATGTAAGGTGGGGTTACCCTCCCAGTCGAGCGTCTGGAAGAAGTTGTTGGCGTTTGTGTCGGTGCTGACAGGAGATTCCGTCTCCGTGGTGATGGAGCCTTCGGGTGTTTGGGCGGGCTCAGCCGACTCAGAGTCGAACAATGCAGAGGAGCCTGGCCGACGAGGAAGTTCTGGTTTGCCTGTAGAAACCACGTACAGGTTTAGGCCAACGGTCTGGAATTGCTCAGCCAATTTTTATTTGACAACATATACAGTGTTTTTATATATATATATGTTTTGAATCGCCTGGCACATAGATCTCCCAGAATCACTTCCTGAATTGAGAGAATTAAGGAATTGAGAGTTTATATTCTGAAAAGTTCAAAAAGAATATTTTGCTAGCTTGAAAGACCTCCATCATGCTGACGTTTGGATGGAAAAAAAGCAACACCAGTTCAGACCACATTGCAGATAAGACACACTTGTTTTGTATTTACAAAACCAGGCAGGGTTAACTTGCTTAATGCTTTTCCATTCTTCTTTGTAGGAACTATTTTAGCGGTGAACCTTCCACTTTAGATGTTTTGATAGCGACATCTTAGATATTTAGCCAACTTCACTCTGCACACAATGCAATAGCATACCTTCAGCATGCAAATTATTAAATGTGCTTGGAAAAACATCTGGATACAGTTAAAACATAAAAAAACAGATTAAATGTAGAAGAGAAAGAAACCCAAATAAATAGCGAAACTGTTGCGGAAGCTAACAATGGTTTTTACATTGTGCCAAATGTTTCGGCGCGTCATTTGGTTAAGCTAATTTAGCTAAACAAGCTACACAAGCTAAACAGACACCGTGCCACATCTGAGGTCTCCTACCGAACTTGCTGAGAATATCCTGCTGCTCGTCCCGGGAGGAGAACAGGATCTTGGGGTTGAGGCCTTTGGTCTGGAAGCCCTCCCAGGGCGGGCTCTTGACACTGGGGCGGTCCCTGGGTTCCACCTCTACGTCCAGGTTGACCTGGAACAGGTCGGGGTACTTCTCTTGGATGTCACAGGCGTCAAGGTCGTACCTGGCAGAGTGGGGAAAAGGGAGGATACGGGGGCATTACTGCAAAGTGGTACGCCACCCGACCCCACAATAGGGAACCGTGTGTGTGTGTGTGTGTGTGTGTGTGTGTGTGTGTGCGTGTGTGTGTGTGTGCGTGTGTGTGTGTGTGTGTGCATGCCTACTTTGCAAACTTCACAGTGGTGGCGTTTCTGGGGACGAAACCGGTGTGGAACTGGATCTGAAACATCTTCATTGAAGCCATCTGAAAATGAGAGATGACGGGTGATTATTATTAATAGCTACATCATTTATTTCAATATTTAGTTTGAAAAGGTATAGCAAGCGACTGCAAGATAATACAACTTTTCTCTGTGCGTGTTGAATAAATAATCTGGTACTTGTACACAGAAATGGCTCTGTACATAGGAACACAAACAAAATGGGGCAGGCTACACACTACAACAATGCTCTAGCCTTCGCAATGCATTTCCAGTGTGTGGGGCTTCTGAGGGAACAGCCTATGGCATTGAATGGAGAGATGTGATGATTTGAGTTCTCGAGAACAGACAGACTTACTATACCTTTCATTGAATAAACTAGATATCAAAATTGGCCGTAGAAAGGCATATAGTATTAAAAACCCAAACCTGAAATGAGGCAAACTAAAATGTGTGAGATGAAAGATTAAACTCTAACTAAACAAAGCTTTTTC
Organism: Amblyopsis hoosieri; assembly: GCA_027564755.1. Lineage (NCBI taxonomy): Eukaryota > Metazoa > Chordata > Actinopteri > Percopsiformes > Amblyopsidae > Amblyopsis > Amblyopsis hoosieri. The sequence continues at coordinate 11,767 of JAODUE010031438.1, forward strand.
TCACATTTTATTTATATGTATCTTCATATTTTTATACCATGTCTATATTTTCTGCACTGTACGGGCATCACCTGCAGAAACAAGAGGAGCTTCCCCTGACATTAATAAAGTGATTATGTGACCACAAATGTCTAAAGACACTGTTATGCAAACACAGTATAACTGAATGTTTCATGAAAGCCTGCTGAGGTGTATTTTCTCTGTACTTAGTGTAAGCAAAAATGTGTGGGTGCGTTTTATTAGGTAAGCATTGCTACCTGTGTACGTACGCATGTATGTGTGTGTGTACGCGTGTGTGTGCGCGTCACTGGCGTAGCCACAGGCTTGCCAGGGTGTGCATGCGCTCAGTGCTCAATGCAGTTTGCATCGCGCTCCGCTCAAATCGCACCCCCGCTCGCTCCAAAAAACGGTGTAGCTTACGTGCTACTTCGTTGACGTTACCCCTGCGAGCATCACAGGAGAAGATGTAGTAGCCGGCTAACCGTATACCTTGGCTTGTAGTCGACCTCCCAGCGTAGATCTAGCATGGTAGATGACCACCAGCACGTCCCCTTGGACCGTCACGTTAAGGGGGATCTCTGCACAGCCGTCCTCCATTTTAAAATCCCTAGAGACAGGGGGGAGAGAGCGATAAAGAGACAGACAGACAGACACATAAGACCAGAGAGAAAGATGATAAATCCAAGTTGTCGGACAGACTGTGTTTTGTTTGATGCAACATTGTCAAAGGAACGTTCATGCCAATAAAGCTAATAGTTTAATTGAAGGAGACAATTGAAGGAGACATTGCAGTGTTAGGGGGGTACAGTAGACATGTCTACACACATATATATACATATATATATATATATATATGAGAGAGAGAGAGAGCGAGAGAGAGAGAAAGAAACAGTATGTAAACAGTTATGTTACACTGATGTTCATGTTACGTTTAGTTTTATAAGAGAGATATGGTAAAGAGATGGTCGAGACAGAGATGTTAGAGGTAGAGAGAGAGGGAGGTGGGAGAGAGAGGGAGGTGGTAGAGAGAGGGAGGTAGTACAGTAGAGAGAGGGAGAGAGGGAGGTGGTGCACCTCATCTTGTCGTACTCCTGGGAGGTGGTGAGCACCCGCTCGTCGCCCACGTACACCTCACAGAAGGGTCGGCACCCGCTGCGCTGCTTGTTGAACAGCGGCATGGGCGTCATGGCGATGGAGTGGATCGTTATGGGCTTGCTGTGAGGGACGATGGGCTCCTCTGCCATCATGTCACACATGTACTCTATGTACCTGCACACACACACACACACACACACACACACACACACACACTAGGGCTGTAAGAACATATCGATACTGTATCGACTCTCTAAAACACTCACATTTTTTAAGAGTTTTTATTTTGTTTTACTCAATATATTTGTACAAAGGGCCCCATGTACAAAATACATTAACCTCAAAATAGCGGAAAGATGCTTGTCACAACATTTAGCTTAAAGCTAATTTCCATCTACAGTCCCTGAGCAAGTTTACACAAGTATTTTTTGCAGCACCGCCACACATTAGCATTGCTATGACAGTTTTCCACAAATTAGAAATAGCAATAAATCACCTTGCTTACAGTATCGCAATATATCTAATCGTGGCCCTTGTATCAGGATACATATCATATGGCCAGATTCCCGCCAATACACAGCCCTAACACAAACACACGCACACTATCTACCTGCAGACACACGCACGCACGCGCGCGCACGCACACACACACTTACTCATGCGCCCGTCCAAAGGCTAACACAGTACACTATGTATCTGGTCTAGCTTGCTTTGGTCCAATGCTGAACTCATTGTGTGTGTGTGTGTGTGTGTGCGCGTGCATGTGTGCGTACCTCTTGTGAGAGGGGGCTATGCCAGGCGGACATCTTTTCATAGAGAACATGTAAACGGCGGCTTCGGCCGTGCTGAACAGACGACAGAAACAGAGGAAAGAGCACACCGCTACGGCCGACACCGCCCTGCCATCCTAGAGAGAGAGAGAGAGAGCGAGAGAGCATTAAACAGCATACTGTTGTCTCCTCCTTGGTGCTCTATACTTAAGGACCACCAATCACAAAGAAGCGTGTCGATCGTACCGCCCTGGCAAGTGAGTACAAAACAAAACCTGTCGGTCAGTCCTGAGGAGAGACCCTATAATGATCTCACGTGTGTGTGTGTGTGTGGGTCGGAGGACGGCGTCGTCATGGCTACTCACCAGACAGTGGACTATACAGATGTTGCGCTGGTCTTGCTTGAGCCACATGTGCATGTTCTTACACACACTGTAGAGATTGCGGAGGTTTGGAGCACGACGCGCCTGCCAGTTGCACTCAGACACCTGCGCGCGCGCGCGCACACACACACACACACACACACACACACACACACACACACACACACACACACACACCTTAAAATTAATATGTGACCTTCTACCACTAGATGTCACTCTACGAGCACCAGCATCTCAGACCATACAAATACTTCTTGGGCTTCTTAACCTGACACATGAGAGCACATTACCAGCTGCCAGCAGAAACAAACGTACGGTTTAAACCATCGTGATGAGCAGTGCCCCCCAAAATAACAGTGCCAGAGACTCACGACCCGCCGCTATACTATACCCAGAGGTGGTAGAAGAAAAGCAGCCATAGCAATATTATTATTTGATAGTATTTTAATACAAGCCAGTAGCAGAATACATCAAAGTAATGTATAAACTGTACTACTAACAATTACAGCTAAACCATTTTAATCATTTTAAATGATTTAATTTTAGAAAATAGTCTTGTGACCCCCTCCTCTGTGTTTCGCGACCCCCCCCCCGAGGGGTCCCGACCCCCAGTTTGAGAACCACTGGCATAGAGCAGTGGTTCTCAAATGTTTCAACTCGCGACCCGCACCCAAAATCACAGTGCCAAGCAGTTGCTCTCAAGGCGAGGGTCGCGAGACGCAGCAGAAGGGTCACAAGATGATTTTCATGAAAGATATAACACACATATATATAATATTTTAAGCCATACTTGTTAGAAGTAGTACAGTTTATACATTACTTTGATGTATTCTGCTACTAACCCTACATTAAAATACTTCAACATACCCTGTTGTGGAACCGCGAGGGCCTGTAGGAGCGCTTGGAGAGATTGTAGACGGCATAGTGGCCCGCGTGACGCGAATCCAGGAACAGGCGAACGTCCTCAATGTTGTTCTTTATCGCAGACTCCACCCCTTCTGCTGGGAAAGACATGACTGCACACACACGCACGAGCACACCGTTGTATTAGGCTTTGTGTCTGCATTTCTGGAAGAGCCATAGAAATCAGGATGTTATGTTAAAGGTGGAGTCAGCAATGCTGTGGAAAGATTGTGGATACTTGAACTCGATCAAAACAAAAACACCTCTCTCTTTAATGCCATAGGGTGCTCCTTCAGAAGCTCTACCCCTTCCCCCCAGCCCCCCAAATTGGGTTCACATTTCCATGGCTACCGAAGGTGTTGTGTGGTGCGGTCTGCACCGCTTTGTGTTCCTCCTACAGAGGCAGGGCTGGGCAGAAAAGATAGCGATAGAACGAGCTAGCGGACCGAGGGGAGACATTCGCCGAGTTCAACAAAAAAGTGTAATTATCTTACGAATGCTGACTCCACCTTTAGCAACCCTATAGCTAATAAGTAACAGATCAGCTGTTGTCCCCTAACCTGCTATTCTGGAAGTGATGTAGGAAATATCCAGGTCTCCTTTGGCATAGCTGAGAGAGGACACAGAAACAGTCACACTAGTAAGGTATACATGGAAACACAAAGCAAAAAGGATATTCAGGGCATATAATAATAATAATAATACATTTTATTTGGGACGCATTTCCAAATACTCAAGGACATCTTACATTTCAAATACATAGATAACATAACATACATGCTAATATAAAACCTGGATGACAACACACATTTAGCCAGAGTCAATGCCAGATGTTAAATTCACCAACGGGGCTCGTGAGAGTCCGTACATCAGCCACCGCAACACAGCGCTTAGCATGCAGCAGAAGCTCTCGCCCAGTTCTCTACGAACGACAGCGACTTTGGTCTTTTGTGCACAAGGAGAGAGTGTCTCCCTTAGATTTCTAAGAAGGCTTGCATTTGGCCTCAGTGTTACAAGTCAACCGCACAAACAAACAGTCTCTCTGTGGTCCTGATCCTGCTAATTTGTCTGTGGTTAAAGCGTGCACACGCACACACACAATGCTGGTTAAGACACAAATAGCGCGAGCACGGTTTAGTGCGCCAGATAATACAACATGGGAATTACACTCGCTGTTTATTCATTCATGAGTTCAACCCAGGTAATCCTCACACTTGTGTTCCACCAGCATCATGATCCTGGCTTTTAAAAAGGACACTCCTTGATTGTGCTAAACAATGTTCATCAAGATGACTATACATGTAGCCAACATCAAACTAAGAGGCGTATGAACTGTAACAATTAGCAATATACATGTATGTAGAATTTATTTATTCCATCCATCCATCCATGGATGGAGAATTTATTATTAAATAATATTTTGAAATGCTTACGTGATGGAGATAAGAGGAGATATAAAAATGTTTTGTCTCTTTTGTTAGTTTAATAAAGAGAACTGAAGCCGTGTTGCTCAGCCTATATAGTTCTATAGCGCAGCTCTTGGTCCTGCTCAATAAAACTACGATAACCCAGGCCACACAACAAAACACAGACACTGCAGCCCACTGCTTACCTCGGCTGTGTCTTATAGCCAGCCTGGCTGCGAATGTTTGGCGACATCACGGAATGCTCTTTTTAATTCCGCTCGAAACGTAAAAGGTAAATTGCAGTAGCCCAAAAAGCTGCAGAGATTTAAAGCGTTTTGTTTTTATGGATTTGATGCTAAAGAAATAGAATTGCATTACAAAATGTGTTGATTCGTGGAAAGGGTGTCAGACGCCTAGCCTCGCGAGATCAGGATGGTCTCGCGAGGCTTCAGTTTAATTTCGCCGTGAGAATAATTCTGGAAAGCCTCGGAATCATTTTTAATGTGTCAGAGTAGCAACTGAACTTTCCAATCGCCAATAGCTATACGGGTGTGGTTTTCCAATCAGCGTCGTGTTTATAGCTATACAGGCGTGGTTTTCCAATCAGCGTCGTGTTTATAGTTATACGGGTGTGGTGTAGGTGTGCCGACCATGGTGCCAACAGCGAAAACGACCAGATGGTTCATCCAATCAACTGCCAAGTATTTTTTGGAAAGTACAGCCATTCAAAAACAGTTTCAATGTACGGCTGCTTTGTCACAGCAATCAAACAAACACCGGCGTTAGCAAACGCGCTCTCAAGTGTTTCAGACCAAAACAAAATGACAAAACGATGCTGGTTTCAGCCGCAATGTGAATTCCAGATACATCTCTATGGCTACGTTCACTCTGCACACCAATCTGGCCCAAATCCAATTTTGTGTGGTACTAAATCGGATCCACATCTGATTCTTTTAAATGTGATCTCAGTGTGAACAGTCAAATCAGAATTGATGCGACTTTGACGTCACTCTAGATAGCCATTCACTGTGTGACTCACCCTCGCTAGCGTAAGAAGGCTCACTCATGGCCACTGTTGGTTGACATTTGTTACCTCTGAGCGGGGAACGTTGTAGTCCTACTCGCAAGTGAACATAGAGTATGCATAATGAAGTATTCACTGGATGGACAGAGCGAGGTGTTAACCATTGCACACAATAGGCCTTCTATACGGAGAGGATCATCGTCCTCCCCCCATGTTAAATAACGAGTTTGAATACTGTATGCTGCCTCGCTGAGCAGCCTAAATTGTAGAAGCAGAAATACACCCCACCTCCTTGCCCCACACGTTGATCAATAGCCCTATGTCTGACTGTTACCCACGATCAAAGCAGAAAGAGGCGCTACCGATACGCAACCCAATACGAGCAGATGAAATCCACTGGCAGTCTGCGGGCAATTTGCATCATGTGTGCCGGAGAAAATATTTACAAAAGAAATCGGATTTTAGCACTTAATGGGTTAAGGATTGCAGTCTGAACGTAGCCTAGGAGGGTCCCTTCAATCACTTCACTGGGCGTGGTGTTGATGTTGTTGTTAGGGGCTAGCAAGCTGCCAGTGCAGACAGAGCACAGAGCAAGGGAGCGCACACTGCTCTCTCGTTTAGACAAGACAGATGCTACAGGACTGCACACACGGCGGAGTCACATCACCGATATTTACCTTGGGTTGCTAGGTGATGGGGGTACAATGACCATGAGCGATGTGAAGGGGGTCGGGGGTGAGAAGAACAACAAAAAAAAAACATAAAACAAACAACAGTCAAAACTGACAAACCAAATAGACCAACTGATGGATAGATGGTTAAAAACAGAGAAACTGACTGAACAGAATGGTGGGAAAACATTTAAGATGGCCAATGAGTGCAGCCCCAATGTTGACAACATGACAACATATTACACAGTATTATGGAGAGCACACAATACAGTCCTATTTAACTCGCCTCACCTGGCCACTGACTGGATGACTTTGGAGGAAGTGTCCTTTATGTTGGTGAGGAAGCGCTCCGTCCCGCCCTTCAGAATGTCCAGGAAGCCACTGCCCGATTGGTCAGGATCATACACACCTGCGGAAACGACACACAGATGTACTGTAGATGTGATGGAGTCCGGCTCCCCACCCCGCGTAGAGAGCGGCGGACGCTCTACGAGACTCGCTAAAACCCCACTGGCTCTCTAACGAGCGCCGCAAGAGCATCCGTGAGGCGTCAGAGAGTGAGATTTACGTAATTTACTGCACAGCGCCGCCGGCTGGTCACCGACACACTGAGAAACATACACTATTCACCGAATTCAAAAATGTGTGTTTTCAGTGGTGAAGGTTAAGAGGGGATGTTTGTGCCACATTCATTTCTTTAAGAATGGCGTAACACAAACTGCAGGACACCAGCGCTATGTTCAATAGTTCAGTAGTAGTCAGTATCACTTTGGATGATAAGTGAAGCAAATCTGTACAATATTTTACACAATCACCCTTCATGCAAAAATTAAAAACAGCCACGGAAAGACAACTTAACTCACATGAGTGTGTGTGTGTGCGCGCGCGCGCGCACATGCAGAGTGAGACAAGTGCGCCTCTTCAACAGCATATACTGTATGCGATGCTAATTTCACTGAGAAAATGTTTTGTTGATGATTGTTTATATGAAAGCTTGCAGAGGTGGCTGGCATATATTAGTAGTATAATAGACTATTTGCTACATTTAAAAAAGAAATTCCAATTGCTTCTGCTGCAGTGTGGTAAATTGCTCAACTCAACGCACTCAACATGCTAAATAAACAAATAAAGATTATTATTTGTGTTGTCTGAAAAGACTCAGAGGAGCTGGAGTACATTTAAAAATCTAATTTAGACTAAATACATTGTGGAGAACAAGCCAGTCAGATATTTCCCCAGGTGACATTTCTGCATAATAACCGATCAAACCTGACATATCCTCTTACCATCACTCAGACAGCCAATCATACAGTACTTGACATACCCTCCTACTAGTCAAACAGCCAAACAAATTAAAGCATGTCTTCTAAAACATCTTTTAAAAAGCAACACCGAATGAAACAACATTTTCAGCCAGCGCAAAGGGAATCAATTGGTTCCAACATGAAATATGAATGAATGACACAAGGCTTTCATATTTCGTCAATCAGCAAGGCGACACGGCACCATGCATACTCATATTAATTTCCCCATGACGACACAATATGATAAATTGTACTGTGTGTGTGAGTCACCACTAACCTCTAACCAGCGATCAGATAAACCCAGACAATCTGTCTTGTGTGAGTCACACCAGTTATGCGTGCATTAAAAAAAAAAAAAGGACTCTGGCTCACAAGCGTACAAAACGCAGCATTATCTCGCCCTGGTGATGCTAACGACACAAACGTCTGCTGAGTATTTTGAGTCAGTAGGGCTCTAACTGCTTCATTGCCACGAGTGCATCGCTGAGACGTCTGTTTAGCGTGGAGACCTGTGGCTTTGTGTACTGTGTGTGTAGTAGGTGTTGCTAGTAGCAACCGTGTAGACCGTAGGTGGGCTTTCAAACCCACCGAAGGTGAGCACAGTGATGGAATCAGACGGAAGAGGAACGCCATGCTGAGAGGGCTGCCACCGCAACGACATCCATTCTGCATGTCACACGTGTGTATAACGATTTCGAAATAGTCTTGGCATAACGTCCTCCAGGCCTGGCTCAATTGTAGCCCCGCACAGTGTCGGCGGTTGTGACTGGACCGTGATGTCGGCCATTTGTGCACACTTGGATTACCCTCGTCCAATCAGTGGTTAAGGTCCCGGTCGGAACAGCGACGGAGGGCTCCATTAATAAACTCCAGTAGCTGATATCTAACACTTATGAGGAAACTTAACCCCCCCCCCCCCATTAGCTGACATGATGGGCCGTGTTAACAAGTCGTGTGATGGCAATCTCTGTAAAATAACTGCTCTTACCAAGATCTTGTATTACAGTATGTATTAGATGTATTATTCTCCATGGAGAAGACCAGCGCAGCTGCAGTCATCCCACAGACTGACACACTGACTGATAGCAACACTTTCTGTTCTCTGCCACTATATAGCCCGTTGACTCTTTGCATGCGACCCTTACATGGCCTGGTCCTGAGACAGATCAACCAGCTCAATCATTAGAGTACTAAGACCATAAAGGCAGTTCTCAACAAAAGCATTGCAACCATGTCTTATCTGAAAACAGACTTGCCTGGCTCCGTTGATACATGAAGCGCTAAGTAAAAGATAGCTTTGCCAGTTAAACATGTTCACCTTTGTGCGTACAGATTAGAAATAATGTAATCAATGAATTAAACTAAAATTTCCATAACAGACGTAACAAAGACGCGCCACACACACACACAGAGAGCTCTCCATCTTTGCATGCATGCATATTCATTCACACAACAGTCTACGCACCTAGGCTCCTTCACCTAAACACACACACACACACACACACACACGTGTTCTACATGAGCGCACAGCTAACCGCTAACCACGTAGGCTCTCACCTGCGTTGTTGTGGAGGTTGTGGATCTGGGTGGGCGGCTGCCCCGCGTTGTTGCCGAAGCCTCCGTTCTGCTCCAGCAGCTGCAGACATTCATATCCGTCATGGACAGGTCGCCAACAGTAGTACGCGCTCAACATGCTCATGGTACACACCAGGTAAAAACCAGAGAAAAAGCCGCAAAAGCGCCTACATTCCTAGATAAACACTTGTTCGGGGTGCGGCTCAGCCACTTAATATTGACAGATACAGACGACACCAAATATGTAAGTCCTGCTAAAAACAGAAGCAAGTACATTTAAAAAAGGAGACCATAATTCACAGTCCTGCTAACAACAGAAGAAGGCGCCAAGCAGAAATACAAAAAGCCAGAGGACATTAAAAATATGACAACAAAATGGTGTGGTGGGAGCGAGGTGTGGTGGGGGGGGGGGGGGGGCGGAATGAAAAAAAAAGCCGGGGCTGGGGGTCTGCGCA
>JAODUE010031449.1:3803-21342 GCA_027564755.1 Amblyopsis hoosieri
CCCCCCCCCCCCCCCCCCCCCCCCCCCCCCCCCCCCCCCCCCGCCCCCCCCCCCCCGAGCGGGCCCCGGAGAGTGTGTGGGTGTGTTTGGGGGGTGGATCACTGCCAGGATGGATCACTCTGAGGGTTGTGCTAGTAGGGAATATTGTCTACAATGCTGTTTATTTTATTACGGGGGCCTAAATGTGTGCTCTCCCCTCCCTTTAGCTCAATGGATATGTTTCTCGTGGTGTCTGTATACAGTACGTGACTGGAGTACAAGTGTGCTCTAATCACTTTTGGCCCACGGGTATGGATAATCGCTCCACATGGACCCTTGGTTTAAAGCGAAACCATAGATGTGTTATGAGAGAAGGTGGGAGTGCCTGTGTGTGGGTTTTAGTTTGAGCTTTACTAACCTCTCTTCCTTTCCAGTTGAACGCCTTCCTGTTCTAGAGCTCTCTAACTCGAACGGTGTCCTGTGCTGAACAACCAGCTCTCTGTCACATACGTGTGTGTGTGTGTGTGTTTGTTTCTTCCCCCTGCCATCTGTGGTATGAATCTGTTATTCCGCGTACCGATTCAACGTTGTTTATCTCTCTTTATAACTCTATGCGTCCCATCTTCCTATTATCCACTGCTCTCTCTCATTATTCTCTTTCTATCTATCTTTCTATCTATCTATCTATCTATCTATCTATCTATATCTTATCTCTTTCTGTCTCTCTTCCTCCTTCTCTAGCTTATCTTTCGCTCCCTCTCTCACACTCTTTCCTCTCTCTCTCTCTCTCTCTCTCTCTCTCTCTCTCTGTCCCTCCACCATCTCACCTTCATGTCTGTTCTTCCTTCCCTCCGTCCTCTCCCTGTGGTGACCTGGGCCCACCGTTGCAGTAGAGATTAAAGTGATCAAGGACCTGCCGTGGCCCCCGCCGGTCGGCCAGCTCAACAGCAGCCCCCCCCTGCTGGATGAGCTGGAGGAGCTGGGGTCTCCGTCGCAAGCGTCCCAGGCCTCGCCAGCACAGACTGCCTGTGACCAGCACCACCACGGTGGGTGTTGGTGTTCCCCGCGGCCTCCCCCCCCACGCCTCCTCCCTCCCTTCAATACCTTCCTCCTTCCCCCTGTACCCACCGTCTCTCCCGACGAGGGTTTTTTGTCCCTCCATCCGTTGTGTTTGTGCATTGGCCGCTATGTCGTTCCTTCATCTATGCGTTTATTCGTTCCTCCAAATCCCATCCCAGTCCTTTGTTTTTATTTCCATCTTGTTACTCAAGCATCAACCCATCCACCTATTGTTGTTTTATTATTATCATTATTATTGCTATTTTGATTTTGATTTTATTTGTCTTTATACAAATAGGAGTATAGGTTTGCTGCTACAAAGTATTACAGATCCACTTTGTTTGACTGGTAACAGATTGGTAAAGATTTTGTTAAAGATTTTGTGTTGGTGGCTAATCACCAGAATTTAGGAACGATGGCCGTGGCATCTGTTGTTTTTAATCTCGACACAGCAGCAAAAAAAAATGAAGAAAATGACAGTATTATGCCATATATTTATTAAGGGAGCCAGTCCTTATTTAATGGCACAGTGTCTGACAGCTTTCTCTTGAACTTAGCTGTCGGACGATGACCCCACAGAAAGATAGGTTGTTATCGATCAAAAGCACTGTATGATGTGACATTGGGTATTAGGCCAGAAATGAATGCACTTTTCCATCTGGATTACATGTGTCAGAAAATCGCTAACTTTAGCCCAGGTTTTGTCTGAAGGCTCATTAGTTTTAATTGTGCTGAACTGCCTTCTGAATGGGTAATTACCACTCCAGGTGACCTCCATTTCCTCCTGTCATCATTCTCATAACCGTCCGAAATATCCTGGCTGCCTACCTCTCTCTACGTGTGGCTAATCCCGCGCGTTTAGGATGATTTTGGCTCCTGGATGTTTTTTCTTCAGTTTTTGCCATGTTTACCAAGCTGTCAAGCATAATGACAAAATAATAAGCTACTTTCAACCAAGAGGACCTTTACTTTGCCCTCATGTTTGAAGCATTCCACTGCTCCATACTATTGTGACTACTGTTTTAATAGCAATGACTGTGTAGCAGCCAGAATGAATGCCAGAAATGGAATTTCCCCTGGCACAGTGTGTGTGTGTGTGTGTGTGTGTGTGTGTGTGTGTGTGTGTGTAGGGAGATGGGGGGAGGGGGCTTAGAGTGGGGGCTTAGAGGAGCACCGTGCAAATGGACACTGTCGTGGGCTGTAGGCGAGGACAGGGCAGGAAGATGATTTATGCCCCGTAGCTCCATGGGAAAGGTCCAGTTTCCCTGTGTGAAGAAAGTGGGTTTAAGATTGGCGTCCAACTGTAAGGTGATCCTCTCTGTGTCTGAGCCAGTCTGGCCTCACTCTACATCACCGAGGGTGGCGGTGGTGGGGGCAAAGGTCACGGTGGCAGACACAGAAGGGGCGATTGGGGGGCGCTGCCCTGGGTGACCTCTGTGAATACAGTTACAAGGCCCCCCTTAGTGACCCCAGCCTGCATAGCCAGACCTTCAGTCACGCACCAGGGCATGGGTCATCCATTACACACCAGATAGCTTGCCTTCTCCCCGTCCCTGTGTGAGAGAAGCTATCAAGGTTAGCTCAGATACAGACCAGGGGTAAACGGCAGCATCTATGCTAGTGTGAGCCGAGAAGTGATTAAAATAAAAGGGGATTGGGGTTGGGGGGGCGTTTCCTGAACAGCACTTTGCCTGTGTATTCTCACATGAATGAATTATCCTCCTGATGGTGTGAGATCCTCTCACCCTCTCCCTTTTGTTTCTGCAGGAAAAACAAAATAATTATAATATATGCAGATTTAATTTTGAACAGAACAGTTGATTGCAGCTCTTTTTTTTTCTTTTTCTTTTTGAAGGACTCATTATTATTGTTGCATTTGTGGACTTAAGAACTCTTAACCCCAGATGTTAAACCACCGCACCACATTGCAGAGAAATGTAATATTGTGACCCTCCCTTTTCATATCATTAGTAGACTTTCCAAAGCATGTAATTAATATAACAATCCAGTTTTTATTTATTCTCAGGCACCGTGTGCTTTCCTGGGGAGTGTATCATTCTGTGTTGGGCACTATTTCCGGTGTGTGTGATATACATTTGAATGAGTGGCAGGCCTGTTATTAATTTCACTCGTCAGAGCTGGAAAGCTTAGTTCTCACCCCAAGATGTGTCACTCAGTCGCACTGTTGCCCCCACAGAGTTGTCAACGCATATGATTGAAGTGCCATTAGTAAATGGTAATTAATTAGCCAGCATAATTGGAGAAATCTGCTACGCGCACACACACACACACACACACACACACACACACACACAAACATGGCGGTATGTATGTGAGTACGTCCACAGTATAGCGCTGAGAGTAGACAACAAACCTGTGACTCGATTTGTAACTTGAAAGGCTACATGTGTTTTTTTTTTTTTTTTTTTTTTGTTCCCTTGTTTTGTGAATCCACAGCCGTTGGCCAGTTTAAACCAGATACAGGCCCATTTTATTGTCCTGCAAATACATTAGTGGCAATAAACCGACACCTTTTTCCTCTGAGGCATTTTGAGTCTGTGGTTCTGTGTAGCCGCTAACGCCCATCTAAACATTTTACTGTGCACATTAGTTAACGTGTTAACGCGACAGTGATGTTGTCTGTTGCTTTGCATGTTGCATGTTGATTAGGCTTGTTCACGCTGTACTGGGGTCATTTTGACCTCTGCACTGCGACCTGCGTTTTATTTTATGTGTTTGCCAACCAGCTCTCTCTCTCCCAATGCCTCTCTCCTTACTCGACAAGCCTGGCTCTTTTGTAGGGATTTCTCAGAATGGGAGCCTGCACGTCTGGAAAGAAAGAAGTCCTTCAGCCATCAGTCACCATCTGACTGACAGTTCAATCAGATAAAGAGATTCCATTTACTGTGCTTCACATGCAGCCACACAGATAACACATGCACTCTTAACTCAAATGCCTATACAGTATGTGAGTGCAAAAACAGAGAACATCACAAAATATTTGTTCTAAATATGACTAAACATACAGTATATTAACATAAATAAACCAACGTAATTAAATGTACACGTGTGTGAATGCACTCTCGTGGCTTTTGTTCTCCTGCGGGGCAATCCTTTCTAAAATCTCCTGTGTCTTGGAGTGTCTGCTACCCACAACGAAATGGGAATGAGCTTTGCTGACTCCCAGTGATATCTAACCGTAAAGCGTAATATCACGGCTGTTCCAGCTAGTGTTGGTGAGATGGCTGGCAATCACAAACAGACACGGGTCCCTCCACACTCCAGCAAATAAAGTGGTAGCTTTTGTTTTGCCTGGAGCCTCATGTCGGGCTAACCGTCTCCTCTAAGCGCCATGCAGTCTCAAAAGGCTTCTGGCCTGACAGGAAAAGGTCGATGGGCAAGTCGCGCTGAGAGCTGCCACTCGACACGCAAACGAGGATAAAGGGAGCATGGAATCTAGTTTAATGGGATGCTTGTAGATTTCTGGATGCCTTTGTTGTCAACGTTGAAGCTGAAATGGGTGGTTTTGGCCATAAGAACTGTATTGCATAATGTATGTAAAGCTGGGATTATGAAATGAGAATAAAAGGGATTTTATTGTAAGGATTTAATGGACTAGATACACAGTGAGACAAACTATGCTATTAAGGTGAATTTACACCCATAACTTTTTTTTCCCCCATGTCCTATGTTTTGTCAGCAAAGTTTACATTGCTGGTGGGTTATTAGTCTGTAAATGGTGTCGTGCACGTGCTCGCTATCTTAAGCAGTGTGGCAGCCCAGGCTAGCTGACCTGCATGCATGTGGACAAACATGTGAAACTCTGCCACTAATAAACGTGTTGCAGATTTCACAATCCGTTGGTGACGCATACTGTTAAAGGGCCCTTGTTTCCCGGTCAAGACACAAGCAAAGGCACACGGCACTAGTCAGTCAGTAACGGATTTGTTACTTCTGGAACATGTGGGGGTGGCAGTGATCGGCTGAAACTGCGGTGCAGCTGTTAAAGGGTTGCACTGGGATTAATAAATGATCGGGAGTAGTGATGGAGCGCACGCAGATGCAGTACGACACCTGTAATAAACCACCAGGGTAAGGATAGTAGTCATTAGTTAAATTATTCACGAGGTAGGCCGACATAACGCACGCCGCAGTGGCGTGTGTGATTTTGGTTTGTGTTTAGTGCACCTTTGCCTAAAGCCCAGCTACCACCACACAAAGCCTGCATCTGCGCCAGTGGAAGACGCTGGCGTGATTGCCACCGACGCCACAGTGCCGCGGCAGCTGATTTTGATTGACACATCCTCTGCTGTGTCCCCCGTGGCCATTTCGCCGCTAGAGATGTCAAGGCGAGCTGGGAGATGAGCGAGGTGGAAAAACCACGTTGCGCCCAACTAAAGTCACCAAGTCTGCTTTGCATCATCCGGAAATTAGAGCCCATAGATTGTCACAATGTCAACGCTGATGCCAATATGTGATAACACAACTCCCTGAATTATATTTTGGAGGTGGTGTTATTATCACTGTGGACACACTGTCCCCGCACGGACAGTGTGTCCACAGTGACACCGTGGACATTGCTCAGGAGGTGACTGTACAAGTCTCCTTATAGTCTGCTGCTATTTGGACCCTTTTTGTTTCCCTCTCTTTTGTCAAACACACACAGGCAGCGGTTGGAGGGACACGTGTTGAGAGAGGCAGATGGAGATCGTCTGTGTCTCCATGTGGTGATCTGTCAGGGAGGACAGAGACGAGTGGCTGCGAGCACATACCTCTGTCTGTCCGTTCCCCTCTCCGTTACCATGGGAAGGCTGTCTTAGCGCACACGCGGTCAACACACATGGAACACGCTTTATGCCATTAGCATGTACATTGGGAAAAAAGTAGCGTCTAAAGCTAATGTTGTCATAAAAGTCTTTCATTGTCACGTAACACGTTACATGCATTGCGCGTCTGCCTAGCCTGAATATAAAACTCCTGTTGTTGGCTCTTTTAGGTAATCGCTACTTGGCCGGGAGACTGTCATGCTGTATGTTTTGTTTGAGAGTTGAGTTGTTGCGCATCAGTACATTTTGACATAATTTCCAGACTCCATGGGAATACAGACAATCTGATAACGGTAGTGATTTGAAATAATCATGTTTATATTTTGAGTGAAGGCCATTGACTTTAATCTGAAGTAGCCTAGCCGGCGGCAAAATGCACAGGAGGGGAAAGGGGAGCCCCTAGTGGCCAAATGTGAGACAATCACTATTTTAGGTTTCTGTCTGAGATTGAGTCATTTATAAGGAACATGCATGGCACTGAAACAGTTTAGCTATTAACTATTAACACTGTAATTTAGTGATAACTCGTATGTTTATTCATTTCTGAATCCATGTCTAGAATTTTGACAGGTGAGGCGACACATTTGTGAGCACCATTTTGAAATGCATCTTTGGTGGCATTACACACACAAAGGAACAGCTTTAACATGTTTGTATTCCTGTTTAGCCATTTCTCTGTGTGCAGCTACACCTTTTCAACATCCATGTGCTTTCACTATCACAGTGTTGTCACCTGTGTTGACAGGCCGTTGTAGCCTGCCTACAATGATTGATTGGTACTGTCAGCCCATGCAGTTCCAAGGTAAACATGTGGCTAGCGTACAGTGAAGAGTCATCGCATCCTCCCACGCTAGATGTAGGTCCAGACAGGCGAAGGGCCACGTCCTCATCGACGTGTCACTGCACCTGTCTGTCTGTGCAACCGTTGCCATTTTCAGACAGGGTCATTTAACGCTGGAAGCCTGGTTGACATTCTTCAGTGATGGAGTGTTAAGAAGAGAGAGGAAAACCAAGTTAGCAGTGAGCGTTATTCTCTATTTAAAAGCCCTTTCAGATGCCTAATATTGATGTTTGGCATTCCAACCCTTTAGTGGTCAGGGCTGTCAAACTACGACCAGACATGTGTTTGATGTGAGAAGCAAATCTGTTATTGTGAGAGAAGTGAAGCAGTGGCTCTAAAATAGTATTGTCTTCTCCTTTTTAAACATAAGTGTCATGTGTGACGTCAGTGGAGGCTAATTGCAGAAACAATCAACAATGTTCTGCCCCTGTCTAACTGTGTTGCAGATGCTTTTGACACATTTCAGCTTCTCTGATTTCATGTCAGCTCATGTAAATAGTGGCTTATCCACTTCCTGACTTGCTGTAGAGTAACTTGGCCACCTCTGCCATTCTCAGGGTCATGTCATGATCACCGATTTCCCACCCCCCCGAGCTCTGCCAAACAATCCGCCACTTCCTTGTGAAGTTGCCATGGGAACCAGTCAATTCCCTAGTTGACCTCGGTGGTTTTGAAAGGCATGCTTAATGATTAACCTCTGTGTGTGTGTGTGTGTGTGTGTGTGTGTGTGTGTGAGAGAGAGAGTTTTTGTGCGTGCGCTTGTGCCCACGTTTGTGTATACTTTGTATGTGTGTGCGCGTGTACATGTGTGGATACAGTGTGTGTGTATGGGTGTGTTTGTTTTCACGTGGCTGCAGTATGCTTACTGATGAAATGTGTACACAATGAGGTAAGATTGATTTCTGCCGCCCTCTCATTGGTCATAGGTGTCACCCAGTCAGAAAGTGGCCTTGTTTGCACAGAACTCACTGCTTCATGGGAAATGTCTATACTTGTAGAGATTTGTGAATCAAAGCTGAGGTGTGCTATTGAGCACGAATGTGACCCGCTCAGTTTAAACTTCTAATAAAACTGAATAAATGTGACTGAGATGTCATTCAACATACATTGCAGTTGCTCTGTCCTGCCAGGATGTATTGGTTAGTTATCTTATTATCTGCTCTTATTCTTATTTAATAATTATATTATATAACCCGGAAAGGGTTAACAGTAGCAGGGCAGTTCAATGGATTACACCAAGTCATTGGCAATCAGCAAACATTTCACCAACAAGAGTATCCCAGTTAGCCTGACTCTGACTGCCGAACTGTCCGACTGATCTGACTCTGACGAACTATTGCTCTCATTAATATTTTTGCTGAGATTACAGTCTGCAAACCCTGTTTGCATAACGTTTGCTCGGCCACTCTGGATGTCGAACCAATCAGCTGAATGCAAAAACGCAAGTCTAGCATTTGTTTTGAAGTGCAGTTCCAACAGTGGTAGAGCCAGGTACATAGATACATGAACAGTTGTAACAATGGCAATTGTTTAATGGCTGCTCCATTAGTTTCACAATTAACCCAAGGTCTATGCCTATTAGGATGCAAGGACTGCAAACAATACCCAATGGAGCGTGTCCAGATTGTGGGTATGGTGACCCCAGGCTAATCCTACGTGGCTTTTCATTTATTTCCCTCCATACAGTCCAGTTTGACGGTGTGGAGAAGGCACGGATGTCACCCACTAAGGAGGGGAAAGGTCGCCCACTTCAGCGCCACTCCAGTGGATGTCTGGTCAACACCAAGATGGCCTCCCTGGACCACTGCAGCCCCTCTATAGGCGAACGCATTGATCCCACCATGCCCCTGGAGAGCCAGTTGTGAGTCACATGGCAGTGTTCACATGATGGTGGTTAGAACAGTGGTTTTCCACCTTTGGGCCACAGCCCCCCACTCCTCACCAAGGGGTCACAGAATGCATTAAATAAAGTCAAAATGCACTGTACTGTTTTTAATTGTCTATTGTTGTTAATGAAATATGTATAGACTGTCGCCTCAGACAGTTTGAGAGCCACTGATTGTGAATATAAAGATTATCGTATGATATTATGTGTGCAGATTGGTCTCCACAGTGATGTGAATGCACACACACTAAACATATACAGTATATATTCTAAGCTTCTGATATAGTACACTGACGGGGTGAGTCCAGGTGAAATGATGATCCCCTATTGATTTCTCATTGCAGTCTGCAGTCACTGGAGGGAGGGACTTACTCAGGTCCAGCTTATTGTTTTATCCCTTAATCGCAGCTACAGTCTCAAAGGGGTTCCACAAGGCCAATGCTGAGTTGAACAAGATTAAGCTTCATAAAGAAATATTGCAAAATGAACAAATCATGTGAAGGACCCCCACCTCTGTCTTTGTTCCCTGCAGCTGGTACCACGGAGCGATCAGCCGAACAGACGCTGAGTCTCTGCTTAGATTGTGCAAGGAGGCTAGCTACCTGGTGCGAAACAGCGAGACTAGCAAGAATGACTTTTCTCTCTCACTGAAGTAAGTACGCCGCGCTCCCTTTAATGCTTACAGAGCAGGTGTATACAAATAAACATACTGTACGCACACGTGCCACGCAAACCTGTGTGCCTTGCAGTGTCAAACAAATGAATTGTCAATTACTCAAATGGACGCAACCCATCTGCCCATCCGATTAGAGAGCATCTTTGAAGGGATGTCTATTTGTTCCCCAACTAATTTCTACAAAACTGATCAGTATATCAACCATTAGTATGTCTTCTCACATTAATTTGTCAATTGTAGTATTTAAATTAAAATATATTTCTGTTTTTAATTACCAAGTTTAACAAAAGTTCAACGTGCAATTATTCCCTAACTATACCTGAATAATGGCCAAATGCCGTAAATGTAAATGTAATGCATACATAACCCCTATTTCAAAGCAAACCAAAAACAACACATTTTATTGGGAGAGGAGCTACCTCTAATACAGTGATGTGCTTTGTCAAGCACATATACAGCTCTGGAAAAGATTTAGAGACTACTGCTACATCTAATTTAAAAAATATATAATAATATCAATATACTATAAATGTAAAAAGAAAATAAAAAATCTACTGTATACATGAATGAATGTGAATTCATAAATAGTAAAATCATAAAAACTGCTTCAGTGGTCTCTTAATTTTCTTTCCAGAGCTGTACTGTATGCATACCTTGTTACACAGCTAATAGTGAATTGTGTGTCGGAGTGAACACTTTCTGCCATCCTGCTTGTACAGCTGCTTCTTCAAGTTCAATCGCCTGCTGACTCAGCCTCTTCTGTATGGTAATAGTCTTCACCTTCCAAACACCTGTCTCCCCCCACCACACACTCCCCCACACGCTTCCTCCCCCTGTCCTCCACCCCACTAACCCCACCGCCCCGACCGGCTTCCCGATATGCTGCAGCGGCCGTAACTCGGTTAACTGATACCCTCCATCCACAACCTCTGACCCCTGCTGTGGCCAGTAAAGGGATGCAGCTTTGATTGGTCTACTCTGACATTTGGTGGAGGTTATGTTTGTGCGAAGGGACACACACTCACCCGCGGTGCTGCCATACCCCATTGGAATCACAGGGGTCCTTGGCTCCAAAGGGGGTCTGTGTGTATGAATGTCAGTGGCAAGTCTCAACGAAAACTCTGCTTTTATATCTGACACTGAACCCCCCACAACAAAGGCCCCAGCCGAAGAACTGCTTAAGATCTAGTATCGCACAGTGGCAGTATTTTAAACCTCCCTGATTTAGGCAGGGTATTGCCATACATAGTACTATATTTGTTTTCTAACTCAAAGGTTCATGAAATCTGCTACTTTATTTACTACTAGCAAAGTCACACTGCCTTTGTGTTTAAATGCACATCTAAAGCCCAGGATAAAACAAATACACTCTACCCCTTTTAAATGTGAATATGAAATGATTACTTCAGCCTTGATAATAAACATAGATTTAAATAAAATACAATCATATTACATACAATAATCCTCCTGTACTGTATATAAAAAGCTGTTTTTACAAGCTATATACTTATTGAAGAATGGTAAAGATGGTAAAACAAAATATGTAATGATGACAGTAAAATGCTAAGAGATGAATTCCACTCGATTAGCCATGTGGTAGAGATGATTTTGCTCTTGGCAGTGCCAGATAATGCTGTCTAGCACAGTTATACTTCTCTGTATAACAGAGCCTCTTTCTGTCTCACTGGCTGATTGATTAAACGGCTGTAAAACATCCCGTTTGACTGCCAGCTTGCCTGTATTGCTGACTGACTGTCTGTCCATCTACTTGTCTGTCTAACTAATTGCCTGACTATCAGCTAGCATGCCGGCCTGTCTGACTGTCGGTCTAAATGTCTGAATGCCTTTTTGATTGTCTGAATGGCCGCTAATATCATTACCTACTGGACTGTATACTGTCAATGAACTCTGACAGGATCTATTTAGGCTCCAGGTTATAGATACAGTCTGGCAAGCACTCATAGACAAATCAGTGAGTCTGGCTCAATTTTAAACAGATAAAAATAAAGTTATAGAGAGGGGAAGATGTTGGCTGCCAGACAAAAAATGGGAAGGGGGGGACGGGGGGACGGGGGCAGTGAAATGCTATACAAACCTAAAAAAGCCGTGTGCATGCCCTTCCTTCTGTTTGAACTATAAAGGAACGATTGATTGAAGACTTTTGCAGAGGTAAGGATGGGAAGTGTCTCGTGTTTCACATTCCCACCATCGGACAGACCCAAACAAGGTTGCTGCTGACGTGAGACGTCGACTCGTCCAAGCGCAACTTGGTGGCAGTTTGCGTGGCGAGGGAGGGTGTTACGCAACAGCTCCCCCCAAAGCCTACCTGACATTTCCACTGCTGTTTGGGGAGGCTTGAGGTAAACAGTGCGATGCCCGTGCTGACATGCCCCACGCTGGATGTGTCTCTACGTAGCGGGTGGTCACAGTGACTGTACACCTCAGTGCGAAGGCTGTGATGCAACAGAGCTGGATATCCTCTGTGCCCGAGCAGAAACCAGTATACTGTACAACCTTTTTACCAGCCCAGGGACTCTTCCCCTGCTCTGTCAAGCTTGTTGACCCTCAGCTCCTCGCCCCTTATAGCCAAGTCATTTAGCTTTGACAAAGTCATAGTTTTAGACGAGGGTTAAGCCTTGTTATGGGTGAGCTACGGTAACTGTGCTTATACTGTGCATGCATTCTAATATGTAGGTGAGCGCAATGGGTTGGTACAGAGCCATGTGAAGAGAGTTGTGTCATCTCCGTTCACTCCAATGGACCGTTTTTTTTCAGCAACGGAACCTTAAAATAGTTCCCAGAAGTTACCCTAAAGACCTATAAATTATATTTTAAATGTAAATCGGTGCATTTATTAACTACTAATTACCAAAAAATGAAGTTATATATCGGTATGTGTGTGTGTGTGTGTGTGTGTGTGTGTGTGTGTGTGTGTGTGTGTGTGTGTGTGTGTGTGTGTCTATATATATATATATATATTCAAATTGCCCACCAAGCACTTCCTGGAACTATTTTGCCATAGGTTTAGCCTCTCCATGAACCATGTGACTGTATAAAATGTCAAACTTCCGTTGGCATAACTCTGTTATTTCCATGGCTCCGGGTTGGCAGGCTGTGTTCTTAATTGACTTGCTAACATAGATTGCTTGCTGGGATATCTATCACCTGAAGTAAAAATATGTCCGTGAACAGATTAGCATTAAGACTAGCCTTTTGCTTGTGTTTGTGTACAGCGTTGGTGCATGTGTTACACTATGTGCTTGTGCTTTCTGTGTATTTATATGGACATGTGCCACCTTCAGCTAGCAATTTAAATAAGTGTTCATTGTGCCAGCATTACTAGAAGCAGTGGGCGGTATGTTTGCTACATGGTAAATAAGGCAGATCCAGGCAGTAAAATGAACAGTGCATTGAGTCATGGGAAAAACGGTCCATGCTACACAATGTGACTCGGAGATCAAATTGGTCATGTATTTGCGGGCCTGCCTTCCTCTCCTATTGGACATTTCAATGGAGACCTTTTGTGTAGTTCCGCAAGGTCGGCAGAGGCTAGCGTGTTTGTGCTTTGCATCATTAATAAAGTCTCAGATGAAACCCCATCCTCAAAGGTATTCAGGACTGAAAGCAAGGGTTTTGTTCGGTCTTGTCCTCTTTGCCCTTTTCCTTTGGTCTCTCTCTCTCTCTCTCTCTCTCTCTCTCTCTCTCTCAGGAGTTAAATCCTTTTAGATGCTTTAGATCCTTTTAGAAACACTTTAAAGCCTTTGTAACTTTCACACAGTAATGTGAGGCGATTGTAATGAAAATATACAAGGCAGATCATTTATTTAATAAATCATAAAAGGTAAAACCAAGACCTTTTCATGCTGTAGGTTCCTAATTAGGCTCTCTTCACATCACCTGTCTTTCTGGGAAGAGCCTAAAACCTTTGCTTGGATTTCCATGAGGACCCTCTAGCTATCTAGTTAAAATTCTAATTTTCTGCATCATTGTAACTGATATATAAGGTATGCCCCAAGTGGATAATTTTTTAATCAACACAACGGGAGAACAGACTTGCTTTGACCTGCTTAAAAATAGGAAACATATTTTTTCTTCATGCATGGTGTGCCATTATGCCTTAGAGAATAGCAGAGATTATGGACAGTCCCATTCAGTTTGTGCCGTCACTGTAATAAAAGATGAATAATAAATGTCCAGGATATTTTATGCTCAGTGATACTTAACAACGTCATGGCCTCTGCTCAGGGTAATTAGCTTTTGTTGTCTGAATTTGCAATTGATTTATCATTTTGAGAACATCATTCATGCACCAATCTAATATGACATTGGTGGAGATAAGCTTTGATTGCCATCAAGCCATTTCGGCTCTTTGAGGGTTCCATTCTGTCATGCTCCTCAAGAAAGCCGGACACCAGACCTCCCAAGTGAAATGAATCCAGATTCAATCATAAAAGCCAACGGACACATTGATACGATAACACAAAAGGGCCCATCTCCTCAGAAATAGCCCGTATTTGTGTTATCAGCAGCACTGCTATATTGCTCTGTTGTCTTGGGTTCTGTCTCTGCGGGGCTGAAACGTGATAAGCAGAGCTAAACACTGACTGGGAAGTCAGCGGGGAATCTAGAAATACTGCTATTGATGTGTTTGCCTTTTTAAGTGTGGCTCTGTGTAACCTAAGGCCTGCCTCCTAGTGCTTTGCAAGAGGATTCATCACATGCACATTGAGATCAATCTCTCCAGGCGCTACATGTAGAGACATGCGGCTATGGGCATATTTGGCTCAGCGAACTCAAATTGTGATGAATGTATTGTTAATGACGTACAATACTTGTTGGGATGTTGAGGCATGGTAATTTAAACATAGTTATTTTCTACACTAATATATAGCTATTTATTTTCTACACTTTTGTAGCCCAACACATCTGCAGCTTTAGCTGGTCTCTTGAATAAAACAACAATGTGTTTCTTTGAACTGTGCAGCTACTGTCACTGCTGGCCACAACTGAAACATGAGTTAGGCATTTCCTTAGCTGCCAGAGGTGGTAAATTAAGACGACAACCTCACCTTTGAGGAATTGTGCTTTATCACATCAGTGCTCTAATGTGTCTGCAGAAATACAGTGATGTAAAATCATCACTGTATTTAGTTTGCTGTACAATCCTTGTATAAATCCCTAGAACTACATTTTTTAGTTTGGTGGTCTGCTTGTTGTGTAGTTATGTCATCAGGAGTTTGTTGACCATCCTTTGACAATCAGGGTCCTTGGCACACATAATGTTTGAATCTCTAACTTTGAGTAAGAGCAGTTCCAGATGGGGTCATGAGAGATCCAGGGTACAAATGGCATGTCAACATCAAATGTCCATTACATAGCATGAGTTCATGACAAGCCATTAACCCTTGTGTTATTGTGTTAACATTTTGGTTACATTCATTGTGTCAAATTGACCTGCTATATAAAATAACAAAACAATATCACTATTGTTGTTTTGTCCCCAAAAATATGTTTCACATCCATAACCAACTCATTACCAGGTTGTTTTTTGTTTTACTATTATGTAGTACATTTAGACCTTTATAATAAATACTCTTTTTTTTTTTTTTTTTTTTTTTTTTTTTTTTTTTTTTTTTAAAAAAATTTTTTTTTTTTTTTAAAAAAAAAAAACACAAAATTTTTAATTTTACATTCAAAAAAAAATGTTCTGCTTATCTGTCGTGATATTAAGGTCATATAGTGACAACATGTTACACACAAATCAAAAGCAATTGAGATGAATGATTTGATCCAATTGTGGAGATGTTTTGAGCTAGACAGCTAACCCTGACTGCTCCTGGTGGGCAGTATACTTTCAGTGCTTTAACTTTTACTGTGTGATATTAGACTTTACAAGGGGTCTCAGTGGGTGAAATGTATCTAACAGGTGACAATTATTCACTTCATACAGTATGTACTGAAAACACTGACCGTGGCAGGAATAGTTTATATGTACTCTATGCGTGTGTGTGTGTGTGTGTGTGTGTATGTGTATGCATGTGTGCAGATGAAGTTGAGGTGAGTGTGTATGTGTATTTTGAGGTGTAATGAGACGGTTTACACTATATATCTGAATTTAGCAGCATTTTCAACTATTCACCGCCTGGTAATTTTGACCTTTGCATTATGAAATTAAAAGGCCCTTGAAACTGTTTAAAATGGTTTCCTTAGGGTCAATTTGACCCTAACAAAACTTAAAGGTTATGGAGTTCAAGGTTATGTTTTTGTTTCCCCCCCCCCACATTGTATTTATGTACAGTACAGTACTCTCACACATAAAATGTGTATAAACACACATTTTACTGTACATTTGATGTACAGTAAACACGTAGCAATTTGATATGAATCTAATTGATTTAAATACACAAAAGTGCAAAATAAATCTGACAAATAATGAACATAATACAGTATCCTACAGTACGTGTTCCTTGTGGATGTCCCCTGATTAAACCTGTGTATTGCAGGCCAGTGTTATCTCAGTGACTGTTTCTCTCCACACACGGCTCAGTGAGGGAACACAACCAGCGGCTGTACACGTGCAATTAGGAGATAAGTAAAGAATGGGCATGTCTCTCATAGAAGCTGCCCAGAGCCTGCTTTCTGCTAGCGTTTGTCACAGCTAATGGGCACACGTACATCAGAATTAGCTAGTCGGTGCACGTACATTACACAAGTCATTAACCATTGAGAGTGACGAGCAGTGGCAAGAAAAAAAGGAGGGAAAAAGGTTGGTGGGGGTAATGTTGGCCAGTGCTGTAAATGCAGGCTATCATGCTAGTTGTGTTTTTTCAGCGATGTCAGAATGACATTCCCGCATCTCACTTTGTCGATGGTATAAGCGCTAACTAATCAGCTACATATTTTGTCCTCGTGTGCCCTGAATGTGTACAGTCATCACAGTAATCTTTGGCAGAAGATCCATATGTCAGATAGCAATAACAGGTCCCATTAGTCATTGCATGTGTGGTTCAGATGCTAACCCGATGCTGAGTGTTGGTTGTGTCAAACAATGGGGCTGAAGATAAATGTTACACCCTATGCTTTTCTCCTCTCCCCTCCTTGTCTATAATGGAAGACTTTAGTTATTGTTCTCCTAGCTAGCTAGTCAGTTGCAGGAACATGTGTTTTCCGTTGAGCTACACTTTCAATCAAAGTAGGCATTAATTTACAGAACGTAAGGAGATAGGGGGGTGAGAACAGTATAAGTGGGGTGGTGCAAATTGTTATTGACCACGCTAGCTGTAGATATGCTTAATAGCAACAAATGATGTCCTCGCCTTTAAGGATATAGCTTTTTTTTATTTCTTGCTTTGGGTGTTCTCTTATGATTGAAATGATTATCGTGCTCATCTGCCATGGCAAATAATAATAACTGTCGAAACATGTTTTGAAAATGAACCTTTATTTAACCAGATAATGAAAACACATCGAGTTACAATCTCATTTTCAAGTGTGACCTGGCCAAGACTGCAGCTGCAAATTTGCAGACACGAGACAATTCACCACAGTGCATGATACAAACTAAATCACAAGAAAACATTAGACATTGAAATGTACCCCCCTGAACCTTAAGCAAGGTATTTTTTGCTCACCTGTCACATCAAAAATAAATGTTGTGCGTTATAAAACAGCTCTTTGATAAATTATTTATATACTGAAGATTGTAACACAGCAGTATATATATACGTATATATATACGTGTGTGTGTGTGTATGTATGTATATATATATACGTATGTATATATACGTATGTGTATATATACGTATGTGTATGTATGTATATACGTATGTATGTATATACGTATGTGTATGTATGTATATGCATGTATATGCGTATGTGTATGTATACGTATGTATATATACGTATGTATGTATGTATACGTATGTATATATACGTATGTATGTATGTATACGTATGTATATATATGTATGTATACGTATGTATATATACGTATGTATGTATATGTATACGTATGTATATATACGTATGTATGTATATGTATACGTATGTATGTATATATATACGTATGTATGTATATATACACGTATGTATGTATATATACACGTATGTATGTATATATATACGTATGTATGTATATATACACGTATGTATGTATATATACACGTATGTATATATATATGTATATATACACGTATGTATATATATATATACACGTATGTATATATATATATATACACGTATGTATATATATATATATACACGTATGTATATAT
>JAODUE010031469.1:0-21334 GCA_027564755.1 Amblyopsis hoosieri
AGTGTGAAGCACTTTGTGTTACATGAATTTGTATGAAAAGTGCTATATAAATAAAGATTGATTGATTGATTGATGTGAAATTAAAAACAATATTAGCTTAACCTGCTCATTGACAATGAGCTCAACAAATCAATGGAGTTTTGGCTTATATATTTCTTGCCAAGTTAATGCTACACATTTACTGCTTGCTCAGTATGCTTCCATGGCGATGTGATTGTTTACTGTTGTTGTTTTGTTTGACTCTCAGTGAATTCACACTACTCTCTACACCCCTCCACACCATTCTCTACACTTGCCCTTACAGTCAGCTGCAACATGCTCCTAGCAAAGGTAAACAGTGGGCATTGTGCTACTGCACCATCCTCACGGAGGCACACACACACGCGCTAAGATCAGGAGTGGGTGGTGGGGAGGAGGGTAGGTGTAGGGGTTGTGAATGCGTTGGTGGAGCAAGGTGAGGCTCGAGGTGTAAATACGTCCTGTTAAGGCCCTAATCACGAGCGCGACTCCCAAGTCGTCTCCATAGCAACCATCCATCACTGAGCAATTAAAATGTTCAGTGTTTTTTTGTGCTATCAGAAGAGAGGTCTTCCATTTGGACGGCTAAAGGTGAGGTGAGGGTTTGGGGAGGGTGAGCGCTGACTAATGAGCGCTGCCTCGGTGTGTGTGACGGAGGAGAGAGAGAGGTGCTGGGCAATTAGAGAGCCCATCTATCTGGGTGAGACTTAATTGGGAGGGGGGGGGAGGCGTATGGACACTGACTGACAGGGAGGTGACCAGGGAGAATACAGAGAAATGGTAGGAGGGGATGACAACCGGCAGGGAAGAGAGAGAGAGAGGGAGAGAGAGAGATAGAGAGAGGGGAGAGGAAGAGAAAGAGGGAGGGATAGAGAGAGAGGGGGGGGAGAGAGAGAGGGGAGAGATAGAGAGAGGGGAGGGTAAGAGAGAGAAAGAGTGAAGGAGAGAGGGGAGGAGAGAGAGGAGAGGAGGGCGATAGAGAGAGAGAGAAAGAGGGAGAGAGAGAGTGTGAAGGGGAGAGAGAGGGGAGAGAGAGAGATCGAGCTAGAGAGGGAGAGAAAGAGGGAGATAGAGAGAGAAAGAGGGAGAGAGATGGCGTGATGAAAGGTAGTGCCATCACCTCACCAACGTGTGATGATGGCTGCCAGGTAAAGAGGGGATATGTGTTTACGTATATGGATGTGTATGCAAGTGTGTCAAGAGGTTTTGGACTACAAACGGTTGCTTAGCGACACATGCTAGGGTTCTCTGATGGGCTATAGTTTGAATCAATGTATATTGTTTTAATCTGTTGAGATTCTATATCGAACAAGGTAGTTTGTCTGATAGCATTATCGGCAGTAGAGAAAATAGTATAAACCTGAAAGATATTACATATTCCATATTTACTGTGGCATTAATGGTGTGTCTTATCTACCCCATTCCACACACACGCACACACACACACACACATGCACACAAACACACACACACACACACACACACACACACACACACACACACACAACACCACCACAAAATACCAGATCAGTGAAACAGCTCTGACCACAAGGGGGTGGTGTGACAGGATGTGTGCAGGATTGGAAGAGCACAAAGATGTGTGAGGGCTGTATACGGGGAGGGAAGTTTAAGGTAGGGTAGGATTAGGGCTGCACAAATAATCGCATTTCAATCGAAACTGCGATATGACCTTGTTTGATTATGTAACCGCAAAAGCCTGCAATTATTTCTAAATAATGTAGACAACCTGCACGTATTACCTCCGTGCTAAGCGCGAGGGCAAGACGGTCCAAGACCAGTTAGATGTCTCTGTCAATTCACAGGCTCCCCTGCCTTGAGACAGGGCACAACGTGTTATAGGACTATCCACGCCAACTGGGGGAAAAGCAGCTCTCCATTAATATTGCGTGAAGCTGCGTGATGGCTCAGATGTTAGGTTCGGCAAGCCGAGCTTATAACAACTTAATTCTGGGTTTGTTACTTGCTGGTTGTGAAAATACCGTAGCTGTCACAGCAGATTTTAGGCATGTTTCATATTTATGCATAAGTAAGAATGACAACGAGGCAGATTCACTATAAATGGCTTCGAGAGCTATCACTTCTAACCTCATGTGTTTCTACTGCCTGATCTTTTTGCTTGTTTGCTTGTTTGATTAAAACTTAGGCCTATTATAATTATTTTGATTCAAAAGAGCAGCGGTCAATGTTGCTTATCCCGAAATAACGGCAAAGAACATATTGCACTTTACATTCACTCCAATTCTTTGGCATTATTTCAGGATAAGCAACATTGACCAGAGAGGTACTGTAGGCCTACATAAATCATGTTCATACAGAATCGGTAGATTTCCAGAATGGCCCGTCAACGTTACGACTGCGGCAGTCCAAGCTGGTGAGAGGCACCATGCAAAAATAACAAAGCATACCGGTAAATATAGCCTACTTTAATCGCCTGTGATCAATTGGCCGTGTTTTCTTTGAGCACAGGCACAGGCTTTGAGCATAGCCTACCTGTTTTACTGGGGCAAAACAAAATCCAAAACGACATCAAGTCTTTGGTAAAGCCAAACACACAAGACTGGAGCATTTAATACTTTTATGAGATATTCAGTTGTTCCCAACTTGAGTAGGCCAATACTTGTTTGATGGACTGGCAGAAAAGCCTTATTTTATATTTTGCATAAATGTAGATATCATTTTGAGACTTTATTTAAATTAATTGAATTGCATATTACTATATTACATATTTCAAAATACATGTACAGTAGGCTACCTTATTACTTATGCTTTTTTATGTGCTAATTTAGGTGGTTCTATATGACCTTTTACCACTATGTCACATTAAGCATGCCAGCATCAATTAATTCTCTGTTTAGGATATACTCCACTATACTGTATTGTACCTTTACATAGAAAATATTAGTTTGCTGCTATATTTAAAAATAAGCACATAGTACTTTTAAGCTTTGATAATAAAGGAAAGAGAATTATGAGAGCTGCTTACTATATCACAATCGCCAATTGCAATATTTGCTTTACTAATTGCAATATTACTTTTTGGTCAAATCGTGCAGCCCTAGGTAAGGTAGGGTAGGTTAGGGGGGAATGGGGTAGGTTGGGATGGGGTAGTATAGGATGGGGTAGGGTGGGGTAGGGTAGGATAGGGTAGGGTGGGATAGGATAAAATGGGGTAGGGGGGAATGGGGTAGGATAGGATGGGGTAGGGTGGGGTAGGGTAGGGTGGGGGGGGTGTACCTGCATGCGGCCTGTGCTGGCCATCGAGGGCGTAAAGCTCAGTAAAGCCCTCACCCAACAGTCTGTCCATGGGAGACTCTCTCCCCGGGTCATAGTCACTATCGCCCGCCTCACTGTCTCCACGGCCACTGTCCTTCAAGCTGAACTTGTCCATCTCGTTTAGTGCATATCTGGAGACACACATTGAGAGAGAGGATGAAGACTGACGTATGCCATGCTGCCAATGAATCATAATAACTCACACTCGCACAGAACTGAGTAGACATGCTGGGAGGGTTTTGCATAAAATGATGCAAATGTTGCATCATTGATACAAAATGCTATTAAGCTAACAGTTGGGCTCACACCACAAGGATGTGCAGTATTGGTGAAAGCTAGTGTCGAGACCCACAGAGCCATCACTAATACTCATACAATATAATATGTATATTACGTATGTACATAATGAAGTGATGTTATTTAGGTGTTGTTTAAGGTGCTGAACAGAATTGCATGAAAGGGAACATGTCATGACAAACCTGTATTTGATGATGAAATCCATCACACATTATGCATAAAGAATATCTAACAATAGAGTGAATAGCAGTATTTGCAAAGATTTAATTATTTCCAAGCCTATAGCTCAAAAACATTGTGAAAATATAAAAGTTGGATCTATTTAACATAATGGGAGAAGTTAAAGTAGACACTTATTTTGCTGTGATTTGCAAATGTATTGACTCTTGCTTCTACACAAAGAAGTAATAATTGTGTCATAATAATTCTAATAATGTTATAAATTATACCATTAAGAAAAAAACACTACGTGAAAACCACTGCATTTTGTGTGTGTGTGTTTTGTGAAGCCCTCATTTACCTGTAGCTCCTGGTATATTTATTCCCCCTGAAGCTTGGACGAGGTTGGTACTGGCCCTGGTGGAGCATGGACAGAAGCTGTGAGACTTGCTACAATCCCAAGAGAACAAAAACAGAGGGGAGAAGGGAAAAAATAAAGTAAAATAAAAGGGGAAAAAATGGAGAGGGGAAAAAATGAATTGGGATGGAATCAGACAAGCAACAACAAACAACAATGGGGTGGGGGGGAATGGTGGGTTGGTGGATTTTATGGTGTGACTTTGTGATTTGCTCTTGAATAATAAAATGATGGCCAATGAATATGTAACTCAAGGGGCTGGAGAATAACAAAATATGGGGGCAAAGGACACATTAAGAGAAAATACTGAATATAACCACTCTGTTCTGTATCTAATATTAAATATCATTCAACATTGCCTAACAAGTAGTTGATGAAGTGAAATTTGGACGATATCTATAAAGAATAAAAGTCTTGAACAGGATAACACTGATATTAGATGGACATGTACTCCCAATGATTGTAAAAAGTACAGTAGAAATTAACTGTTAATGGTTACAGGATCATCACAACTCTTACCTCGACAGGGGGTGTGGCATGTGCCAGTTCCAGTGCAAAGTTCTCTGCAACATGAGTGGAGGAGATGGTGACCAGGCTGTTGAGGGATTGGCGGCTGTGGTGGCTCTGCCTGCCATCCAGCGTGCCTCTCTCCGGCGCAGGGGAGGCCGAAGGGGAACGTGGGTGTGCCCGGACGGACAGGGTCCCGTTGATGGTTGGGACTAGGGTGATGTCGCCCTTGTGGATTTGCCTGGCGGGCTTCTTCGGATGGTTCTGATAGCTGTTCTCTGCAACGCGACAGTTGTAATTGTGTCGTGGGTCTTTCTTCTCCCGGTTACAGCGGGACGTGGCAAACATCACCATGACGATGAGCAACAGGGCGCAGACAGCACCAAGGGAGATGATGACAATGAGCGAGAGGTCCAGTGGAGGCTGGCTGGAGCCGGTGGGGTGCAAAGGGGGAAGGATATCCATGTTCTCCTGCAAGCAGAGCCTGAAAACAGCCCCCGTCGACAACCGATTGGTGCCTCTGTCCTGCACCTCCACCCTGATCTCCATCACGTCCCTCAGGGCTTGCTCCAGACTGCCGTTGGTTCGGAGCTCGCAACGGCGCGCATCCATGGTAAAAAGTCTGTCCTCATTGCCCCCAATGATAGCACAGCTCAGCTCTCCATTGGCCCCGGCATCGCGGTCAGTGACCTTGAGCGTGGTGACCAACTGCCCGGGCGAGGCATATTTCCAAACGGGCAGCTCAGCTGTGTGGTTCCGTAGAGAAGGGGAGTGGATGACTGGCGCGTTGTCATTTTCATCTAGGACCATTAGCAGGACCGTGGTGTTGGCTGACAGGGAAGGGTTTCCCCCGTCACACGCCTGCACCATGAAGGTGATGCGGCTTACGTCTTCGTGGTCGAAGCTACGTAAGGCATAGATGGCACCGTTGGAGGGGTCAACAGTGACATAGGTGGAAATGGGACTCCCTTGGACCAATGTGTCCACAATTGTGTAAGTGACTTGGCCGTTGGTCCCCAAATCTGGATCTGAAGCCACCACGGTCATGAGGTACGCCCCAGGGGAGTTATTCTCAGACTTGAAGACCTCGTAGCGACTTTTCTCAAAACGGGGAGGGTTGTCGTTGTCATCCAAGACTTGCACAGTGAAGTGTTTTATGGTGGAGAGGCTTGGGGAGCCTCTATCTTCAGCTATGACTGTCAGGCTATACTCTGACCTCTTCTCTCTGTCTAAGGAAACATTGGTGAGGATCATGTAGTTCTTCTCATAGGTCTTTTGGAGTCTAAAATGTCCGTGGCCATGCAGCCTACATATGACCTCACCATTGAGGCCTGCATCAATGTCATCAACGCGCACCAGGGCTATGAAAGTATCAACGGGTGCCCCTTCGGAAATATAAGCCACTTCCTCTTTGCCTGGCGTCATCAAGTTGATGTTGATCTCTGGTTTGTTGTCATTGATGTCCACCACTTTCACTACAATTTTGCAGAGACCTGGGATGGAATTTGGGCCCATGTCCTGAGCCTGGACATCTAGTTCATAGGATGAAGTCGCTTCATAGTCCACTTTTTTAATAAGCGTAATGTGGCCGTTTTCTGGATTTATTTTAAACGTTTCCAAGATCTTAGGTGAAATGTGACTGCTGAAAGAGTATACAATTTTCCCATTAGTACCCTCATCTGGGTCTGTGGCGTTCAGATCAATGAGTAAAGCACCAAAGGGGGAATTTTCCAACAAATTGATAACATAAGCCTGTTCGTCAAAGGCTGGGCTGTTGTCGTTGGAATCAGAGATACTGATCTTCAGCAAGGTGGAGCCAGACTTAGAGGGGACTCCGTTGTCGGAGGCGGTCAACTGGAGCTGGTAGCTGGACTGCAACTCTCGGTCTAATTCTCGCATTATGACCAGCTCCGCATATTTTGCACCGTCTGTTCTCGTCCTGACGTCGATTTTGAAAAAGTTATTCGGCGTGAGCGAGTAGGTATTCAGCGAGTTATCGCCGACGTCTGAGTCTGTGGCGGCATCCAGAGGGACGCGCGTACCCACGGACGCGCTCTCGGAGATCTCAATAGGGATTATGGCACGGGAGAAGTGCGGGGAATTGTCGTTGATGTCCAGCACTTCTACCTCTACGCGAAAAAGCTGCAGATACTCTGTAGGAAGTGTGACCACGTCGAATTCGATCGAACAATTGAGGTTCTTATCACAGAGCTTTTCTCTGTCAATCTTGGTGCCAATCGTGATTTCCCCGTCCTCCTCTCGAACCGAGAGAAACGGCGTGTTCCCCCGTTGCATAGCGCGGAACCGAAAGGAAAGCGAACTGGGTAACTTGGACAAAATGCCAGATACATCCTCTTTTAGTCGTGCAATAACAGTGCCCACTTTTTGCTCCTCGTAAACTTTATATTTTAAAGTCTTACCGCTGACGCCTTGCGTAACCAGGAACAAAAACAGTAGTTTCAGCACAGCGATAGACGATATATTCCATTTGGTTTGGTGCATTTTCGGTCCCATCCTCTCCAGTCTGGACTGTGGAAATATTCCACAGAGGAAAGATGTTGGGATCGATGCCTATCTTAAAAGTATTGCATGTTAAATCCGTTCCTATCGGTCACTGCTTGCAAAAAGTCGAAGAAACCAAGCGCAGAGAAGGGGAATACCCTCAAGTCTTTGTACAAAATAAATAAAGCACACACCTCGATGTTCTTGTGCTCTAGTAGACAGATATGTTGCACGTATATCCAAACACGCCCGCCGCCCTTTGTGGGTGCACGAGTGACTGAGTGAGAGTCTGTCCGAGCGCTGAGCAAGAATAGGCGCAGCTTTCCCTGTGTGTACGTATGTGCGTGTGTATGGCTGCTCCGTGCGCTCTGCTCTGTCGCGCTCCCGTTACTATCTCAGCCCTCCCCGCATCCAAACTGCGTCTTTTTTCCTCACTCACACACACACACACACACACACAAAACCTCCCCCACCTCCTCTTGTCTCCTCGACCCCTCCTCCTCCCTTAAACCAAGTGAATGCCCCTTCGCAGCCTGCGCGGTGTCCAGTTGCAGCACAGAGGGGCTATTGATGGCGGACCTGCCCCTGTCTATACCCCCATAAAGGACTAAGAGTTAAAGTGTGTCACAACAATAGCGCGAGAGGAGGAATTATTCCTGGCTCAACTTAAACTATGGTCAGAAAACTGACCCGAACCAGCATGGCTTTGTTACGGCCCCAATTCACAACGTGTGCCAAACTGGCTCATTTGTTGTGTGCGTAAAATGCAAGAGTTTGCGTGCAGTTCAGTCTTGTCTTGGGTAAAAAAACATATTTGCTGTAACGCAACTTTTAATCACGTTTTCATATGTGGGCAGTCGGCGCGTAATACAGCGGTCTAAAAAGTAGGGTAAAAAGGAAAATTCCTTTTTTAATTAAGTCACAGATAGGTCTCCATAAACTGAAAAAACAACAGCCAGCTTTAATTGTCGATCAGTCGGCTTAAATGCGATGGGATATTGGCTATATTAATAATATTTGAGGATAGAGAAAAGGTGTTTATCAGAGAGAGGATAGCAGGGCAATTTTCTTTCTAAGCATCTATTTTACGTTACTTGTAAGAATAGAGGCGGTGTGCGTTTGTTTGTGTATGTGGGGGAGGGGGGGCGGGGGGGGATACGGGAGTAGCGCCGTGCGCCGCGCGCCATTATATTCTCCACCGGGAAACCGCGCGTGGCGAATCTCTGAAAGGAGCTCCCCTCGGGCTGAAAGCGCCTCGCACCGCGCGCCTCACGCGGGATGACGTCCAACACCCCACCCCACCCCGCACTCCAAACGCCGCCCAACAGCATACAACTTTTTATAACCCCAACCAAATTAGCATCCTGCTAACTCATTCTGGCGTCTAGAGAGCGCAAACACATGCAGGGGCGACTGACGAGGATCCTCTAGGAGCGCGTGCACAGTCTGAGCCATCTGGCTGGAGCTTCCGACGACCCGAACCTACAATTACATATGTTCAGACCCCTGTCCACCACTCGCCCTATTCCCCGAAACATTGAGGCAGAATTAACCCGGGCTTTCAGATTGCAGGCTATATCAGATCAAATCTAATTCCACATATTTATCTTCCCGGTCCTCGCTTAAAAAGCCGTCTTGTAAGATCACATTTTACCCGATTAATCAAGAGATGAGAGGCCATTCACACGTATTCTCAATAGTCTGTACACTCAGATCTATAGCTGTCTGACGCCAGACATATCTTATAACTGTTAATTCGTCTCCATAAAATAAATTATCGCAAGCCATCTAGAACATGAGTATATAGTGCGTTGCTCTAATGGAGTTTATCTGCATTTTAAATTCCTCAAGTGACTCGTGGGAACATTCAGGCAGCAGAGGTTTGCTCTCCCTACCATCTGTCCCTGTACAAACACATGGACATGATTACGCAGAGCTGCTGGCATATACAGACAATGTAGAGGCGTTCTAGATGACTTTAGAAGGCCCATGGCAGACATAATGGGGTCCAGCTTTCAGACATTTTGATTTAAGTGAACATTTCTTTAATTTAATTTTCCTTTATTTAGCTAGATACTCTCTTTGAGACCGGTCATGCCTAAGAAAAACACCAGCTATAGCAAGAACTAGATCAATAGCCTACAAAATAGGGCTGTACAAATAAGACCCAGCATAAGGCTCCAGTATTGAAATATTGCCTCGGTGCCTCGATTCATTCCCCTTGGCGAAGCTTTCCAAAAATCTATGATCAGCGCGCACGGTGTCCTAATGTCATTACCGCTGTTGGGTCCTGGTACACTAATCACATTTCCTTTTACACAGATTCCAATGAGAACTTTACTCCAAAATTAACCCCCCTGCTAGCATTACTAAGGGAATTTAGTGTGTTAGGGCGAAAACAGAAACGCCCACAATTCTACTCTTGTCGAGTATATAGAATGGCTGCAGGTGCAACATATACAACGAATAATGCTTAACCTTATGAGTGGCCTAATAACTAACCTGTTAAAACATATGACTGTAGGCTATAGCCAAGCTCAAATGTTGACTGATTTCCTTGTATCTATTATTTTAAATAAGAAGATTAACAACTTCGTCAGGATTGCATTTTTAATTTTAATATTATTTTGTGTTTGGTGACAAGCCTGCTACGTCACTTCATATTCTCACAGCCAATCAGAGAATAGACTACACAAGGGTGGGGAGTTTGAGCCCCTCTAGGGCCATAAAGTAACCAGGGGATCCCGTATAGCGGAGCTGGGTGGGGGTAGCTCGGAAACTTTGTAATTGAAATGAAGGAGATGATGATAACAAAAGATCGAAGCAGGTGGAGGCGAGGGCCGTCGCCCTCGGGGTTCGCGCGAGGGGAAAATCATCAAGGCGCTCGCTGGGGGGATGTTTGCGCGCTGGGGGGAAGGGAGAGGAAGGTGATTTGCGCACAAAAGAGAAAGGTCCCACCGCCAGTCTACACACGAAGGCACGCACTCTCTCAAGTGTGGGTGGCTGTCCCACAGGCGGTCAGAGGTACTGTTTAGGCGCGCGCCGGGGTCGAGGGAATTGTAAAGGCATGCGCGCATCTGCACCATGGCGAGCCATCTTATTATCATGATGTCGCCTTGCGTGGCTGGGAGGAAGGTATTTCGAGTGAGCGGTCACACACCATTTACATGTATTGGCATTCGTTAGCGCTGATTCTCATTACTGAGTTTATGGCCGTAAGACACGCGCCAGAACTTTCTCAATGTTTACTCCTGACATGAAGGTGACACGCAAGGTTTTACACATCATGCAAACAGAGCTTTTCCCGCGCCCAACATACAAGGTTTCTATATAGGTAGTTCAAATTAGGGCACACCAAAAATGCATAAGGATGCCTGTGATTTAAAAATATAATTATATTTTTGTTTTTA
Source organism: Amblyopsis hoosieri (assembly GCA_027564755.1). Lineage (NCBI taxonomy): Eukaryota > Metazoa > Chordata > Actinopteri > Percopsiformes > Amblyopsidae > Amblyopsis > Amblyopsis hoosieri. Next base: position 10,606 of record JAODUE010031469.1, read on the forward strand.
AATGAAACATTAATTGTATGTAAATGTTATAGATTTGAAAAAAGGTGCTACCATATACAAGTATGTAAGTATGTAAGTCAAGGTTGAAAGTAGACTTTTAACTTATTTGAGCATATTTCCTAAATATATAAAATGGTCTAACAATTTAGTTTATGTTGCACACCAGTAACACATGAATGTCTGTTAAAATATTGCCAGTGTGGATTTAACCGTATAGTGTGCATGTAAATGCAGTTACAAGCTTGTGTCTTTGATGGTTCAAGGCAAAATAATATGGTCATTGCTCATTTCAGTTAGCTCATAGCAGCAGGGAAACATTGCATATTTTCTCTCCTCTTGTATTCTGTTAGATGTTATTGTCTCAGCTGTGACTGCTGGCCTACCCATAATGCTCCATGTTTCAACCTGCAGTGCGTTAAGTGCCTGCAAAGAGCCCATTCACATTTCAAGACTGGAGGAGCTACTTAACTTGGTAATGGGGTCTCCAAGTTGTACACAAGGCTATGGTCTTATATGTTCTATTGTGATCGCCAGCACTTACCTCTTTGACTTTCTTGTACAGTAGGTCTGTAAAGAAATAAGCAGAGGTCATGTTTCACTTCTGAGATGAAAAAAACACGCAGAGTGTAAAATGATTCTTGAATTTGCAAGAAGGGATTGCACAAGGGGATACAGCATAGTGAGAATATGTGGGATAACAGCAGTACACATTCTTTGTTAGCTCAGCTCTGTTGCATTTCCATTTTTATTTTTTAAGCGGGCTCTTGTAAAAGTTGTTCAACTCATGAAATATTCATGACTTGACTTGGAAAAAAATCAAGAACATCTCGTCGATACAACTGCAGAATTGTCATCGACCCGCCTCTGTAAATTAGAGCAGGGCTGACAAACACCTGAAAGGTATCCATCCGCGGGGATTCTGCCAGATGCTTTTGTCTGCGCCGAAAAGCTAATTGACATCTCCCTGCTCTCGTCTTAAGTTTCATGTGTGGACATTGGCGGGCCTGTTAAGGATGATAACAGGCGATTATATGCTTGAGCCCTACCCTGCATTCATGTTTTGACAGAGGCAAAGCCTCTCCTCTGACGGACACACGTCTGGCATATGCTGCCTTGATACCCGATCGCTTGTTTTTGAAGCGGCACAATATCTTTCCCGGCCTACGCCCTGTTTTCATATTAAGATTTGGTGTCTGGACACTCTTGTCACTACAATGTAATGACCTCCCAATCTCACTCCACCAGCACTATTTTGCTACCGCACACGCCCGCGTGCACGCACACATACAGACATGCCCGTGTGCACGCACACATACAGACATGCCCACGTGCACGCACGCACACGCACACACACTGATTCTTTCCGTTTCTTTCTCTCTTCAAAGGGGTTCTCTCAGGATTACCTTCCAGGTGCACAACAAAGAACCACATCCTTTTCTTATTTCAGCTACATTGCACATCTTTTCTTTTTGCATTGACTACACGGAACGCACAATAAGTCAGTGAAACTGAATAACACTTTAATACACGTTCAAATGCCCCTGTGTTGCATTCACAAGTGGAATGTGCTTTAGTTACTCGTTGGTACAATAGCGTAATAAAAAGCACTTGCTTAACCAGGTTTTTACCACAAGATGTTCCTCCTTGGCTTGAGTCAGTAAATGTGTAAGCTTGTTTGATTGAGACTTGGGAGAGAGTCAGCCCATTAGCCTCATGACACAATACTCCACAATGCTTCTTCAAGTTGTCGGAGACTTGCTGGCTGACGCATGCCAGCATAACAATAGTGGAACAACAGCAGCCACTAAAGAGGCATTGCTTATGCTGGAGGAGAAAGGAGAAAGACAAAGCCCTCCTATGTGGCCCTGGGTTGAAGGTTCACCGCATGCAAAGGCCAGGGGTGACATTTTAAAGCAGTGCTCATTCATTAGACCCAAGATTTGCAACCCCCGGCGTAGTGCCACCCCCATACCACACCCAACCCCCCAAACCCAAACTTCTTTATTGTTAGTCCTATAGCAGATGTGAAGCAGGCGCTGGATCTTTCTGCTTTGTTGTGAACCTTGTTGTATCACTGGGGGAAGGGAAGTTTCGCCCCATCTCTCCGTCTGGAGCTGACAAACTGCCACGTGTTCGTCATTTTTGACCAAAACCTTATGGATCCCCGGCTCGCCTTTCACACCATGTCTTGAGGCTTGCTTCCGCTCCACTGTGTATTGGGGTTTTAGATTGATTTCATGAGGTATGCTTTGTGCAAGCCTGCTCCTTGCATTGAAACAACAACCATGAATTAACTTGACGGCAACAATCGTAATATATGTGAATTGATAGTATCACATGCGGGTAGGTATGAATAACCACATGCAGGGCTAATCCATCTTCTTTATTGCAGATGGATGCATTTACTACTATCTCATACGTTTTATAAGCATACAAATCTTCAAAATATGGTATGCTGCAGAGAGATCCGTTAATAATTGCCAGTGCCGGCACCCCACACAGATGCAGACTTTCTCCATAGGGTTACACAGTAACTCACAGGCTCATAAAGCTTACCCACTCCAGCCCAGCCATTAGTTATCGCTACAGGATCTTATTTTATGACCTTAATTAAAAGGTCCGGGCAGCGAAAACACCAGATGTGTTTATCATGAAGGCCTATGGGGATATAAGGGGACCGAAGGGTGTATTTACCACACGGCCCATGACCAGGGGAGCTCTAATGATTCTCAGACCTATGCGCTTTATCTGAACACATTCCAGCTTGGGCCTTAAGAGGGGGACTGTGTAAGGGCCTCTTCAAGTTACCCGGCAGTGAACCTTGAAGACTTCAGCATTTAAGTGGTTAATGTCTGCGATGTGATTTCTTCTTTATTTAACTTCCATTACAGGCAGGAGGTTGGGAGGATATTGGGCTCTGTTTTTTGGACTTAGTCTGAACAATTCAAACAACACACAGTTCAAACAATGTGGAATAACAGTGTCTATGCATAAGACATTATTTAGGGTGTTGAGACCAGGCAGAGTGTTTATTTGTTTGAGTCAGTCCTAAAATCCACCAGTTAGTTTGACTTGGGAAGCAGAATAGACAAGGGGAAAGCCCCAATGTGCACAGAACAAGTTTTTGAAAACATTGCACATGATGAACTCCCAGAGTAGAGCTGTGGTACGGTGTAAAAATGAAAAGTAAACATGGCTTTCTGACAGCTAAAGAGTCTTTCAGCGTCTACAGAACTTGTGTTCTCCAGACAGAGACACTCCCAGTTGCTAAGGGAAGCATATGTGTCTATATGTGTGTGTACGTGCGCACACAGTAGCATGGAAAACCACATGTAATCTTGAGAAAGCACATTGACGGAATACGGACTGTGTCAGCGCAATGTTGAGGACCATCGTGGGCTACTGATGAGAGGGGACACATTAAAAGCAGACCCAGATTCACATTAAGGGCCACAAACACTTAGCAACACACTCCTTCATGAAACATTCATAAATGGTGCCCGCATAACTCAGAGAGGTAGGTTTGGTGGCGGGGTGTGTGATTTGCATTAGTTAAAGTTGTAATGTCAAGTAACAAAGCAGTATTTTCTTTCTTTTCACGAGAGTGCACTGGTATTGCATGCTAATAGCTAGGCTAATTCTATTAATTTGAATCAGAGGCTTGTGCAAGATAAAAATATCTTTGAGAAATCTGATATTCTGTTCCCTCTCCCCCCTTTTTCTCTCTCTTCCATACTTTTCTGTCCCCTCTCTCTATCTCTCTCACACTCTTTGCCTGCAGTTGTATTACCCTAGTTAACACAAGTGGGTTTGTTAATGAAAACCCAGAGCTCAAACAAATCCAATACTCCCAGGAGAGAGCCAGCTCTGTTGGGAGACCCTAGAAAAACCGAGAGGGGGGCCATTAAGAAGCAAAATGAAATAAGAGAAGAAGACAGGAGGGGGAAAGAGAGAGATTGAGAGAGACTTGCCAATGGCGTGTCTCTATGCCTGGCTGTGTTTAAGCTAATGAAAGAGCCTCCTAATTACTTTTCTGGCGTTGATTTCCATGAGAAAGCGGCAGTCATCAGTCACGACACCTTATTCATTAGTCTGGTCTAAAAGACCCCCGTCCCCGTCTGATGTTACTCCCCCTCTTCTTTCATTCTCTTCTTCATTAGATGATTTGCCTCTAATTCCCAATATCTGTTGCGACACTGGGAAGAAAATAGACATTGTTAGCTATAACTATTAGGCTAGTTGATTAAGCTAGCATGGCTAATATTCTATTTGATATGATATATAATGTTATTTATGGGGTTTATTCAGTGATAAAGGCGCAATAAGCAATATTTAACCAATGTGTATAAACACAATAGTTATATGAATCAATATAGGCCTACTAGCTGCATATCCTAATAATCCTGTATTCGATGACGCCAGAATTCTACGCCGCAGCCATTTTGTAGTCAGTTTGTAGACAGACTAGAGAACTCAGTAGTATGCATAGATCTACACAGTGTTGTCAAAACAATTGCTAAGAAATAAAAGTTTGATTTTAGTTTTAAATAGCTAGCGTTTCTGATGTAAGTGTAGCCTACTTAATTCGGAAAGGATACAAAGAAAACATTTATTAATTCAAATTAATTCAAAGCAATCGGAGGTTGGGAGCCATATGTAGCTAAACGTTGCCGTTTAGCTACTGTAACGTATTTAGTCAACCTAGTGTCTGCATTCAGATTGCAGCAGTGAAGAAATACAAGTTTCGAGACTATTTGATCTGTTAAAATGATTTAATCTGAAGATGGATCAGTGAAATATTTACTTTTACAAAATCAACAAACATCGCCGTAGGCATGTCCGTCTAGGCTAGACCTCATACTACTGTGATAGTTGTACCGGTATCTGTTTACACATATGGCAAAATTATAGTTATTATCTGTCGATCTGTCCTACAGTCAGATTTTTCTACCATAGCACGACATTTAAATTTTACTGTATCTACAGGATTAAAAGTGGATTAATTCAATGGGTGAACATAATGTGACTTGTATGCATTTTACAATAGCATAGAGTTACGAAAAATAACAGTAGACTACTTTTAAAATACGGCAATTTTAGACCTTGTCAAGATTATTTAACTAATTGACTGGTTGTGTTTTGCTTATTTAACGATTTATGCCCTATTAATGTGTGTGTGTGTGCGTGTATTATCACATTGCGTCATGCGTAACATTTGTCTGTCATTACTGAGAGCTGTATACGGTAGCCTACTAATCTACCTGTATCCTGCCTGTGGCAAAGTTATCATTATTATTAAACTATATAACACATTTTACTATGAGGGGTAGGATTTAAATATTTTCTGTTTATCTTAACTACTGTAGCCAAAGATCTCTCCTACGATAAATCAGCTCATTCGTTTCTTTCCCTTGGTGTTTTAGAACAGTCAGGATTGCAGTGAAGGCTCCTGCTCATTAAATTAGGCAGGGCTATTGTTCTGGTGACCATAGCCTAGGTAAATTAAAGGTATCTAAGTAAGTCATTCTAGCGAAAGCTTGTCGATCAAAACAAAATCACCTCTTGTTCTGCCCACCACACACTGAAAATGCATAGCAAAAGCTAGGCTATTGTTGTGTGGTGCGGTGTGCACCACTTTGTTAGTGTTACTATTTACAGATGCAGGGCTGTGTGTATACAATCATCTTTTATCCAACACAAAGAACAGGCAGCCAGCAGACCAATTAGATAAAGCCAATTTTGAATTGACAGTTCAATCGCTTACTATAGCTTTAAGTCAACTAGCTATTGTCACATTGCATTGTAGCCTACAATTTATTGTTTTCAAAATGCAAGACGTTCTCATTCCCAACTCCTTAAAAAATTGCAGCTTGGTCAATGGCCTTTCTCGTCAATTTTTGAAGCTTTCGAAAGGCTTTGACGTCGTAGGATGAAGACTTCGGTCATTGACTGTTACGGCAAGACTACTGAGTTACCACCACCGGTTTATTTTTAGCTATATGGGCATGCAATCTCAGCGCAAGTATTAGCTCCTGGTTGTAGATAAACAATCAATATACAATCGAGACATGTTAAAAAGTAATTACTTCAATCATTGGCAACACATAGCCTATATGAAATATAACTGAAAATATTTAATTGTATAATTTCAGGTAAATACAATCTAACATTTCTCAAACTGTTTTAGTTCTACCTGTATACAATAAACTGTGAAATTCTATGCTATATGTTTGGCTTGAGGGTCAAATGTGTGCATTTTGTTAACAACTAAAAGTGAGTGAGTCACCTTGCAGCATAAAATGCAGAAAAAATTTTAAGTGACAGAATTGCAGAAGTAAAAGATTTATAAATAGCAACTTGAAATTGCAGACAGTGATCAACTAAACATCTAACTTATGACTTTTGGTTCAATATCTGGAAAAATACAGTTAATGTTAATATACAATTATAGTGAAACAAAAAAAAGGAACAGAACAGAAATAAACAAAAATGTATAGTTCTGTTCTACAGTAATCCATACGATCTCCAGCAAGATTGAATGCTCTACTTTGAACACCAAGCATTCTTAATCCTCTTCCCCTACTTCTCAGTCTCCCTTTTCTGGCCCAACCATCCTTCGCCCTTGTCCAGACATGATTCTTTCTTTCTCATTTGATAATATTTATCCACACTAGATAAACTCAATCCAAAAAGCCCCTTTTACTGCGTTGTGTTGTCTATATAATTGAACACATTATACCTGGTTATATATGTTTCTGATTGAGATTAGATTTATTTTATATCGCTATCTATTTTACTCAAATTACAATAAATCAAGGTATTTCTCAATGTTTCAGTGATATCAGCTCAAAATAGATTTTGAGCTGCCATTTTGAACATTAGGTCTTCGTTTTTGACATGTTGTTTGCAATCATATGTAAATTAGACAAGAATGATCCATTATTTTAGTATGGGGTTAACTTATATGTGAAGAGAATATTTGCATTTTAAAAATGTGCTAATTGATTTCATACAGTAATATGTGGAAACAACATGAATTGTGTTATTTGTATGGTCATGAACTGATGGATGTTAGGCCAATTGTGTTTAGAGTTTAGAAAATGTGACTACAGATCGGACAAAAGGATTAGTGAGTGATAAAAATAAAATAAAACAGTATACACAGTGCTAATGCAGACACACGACCTTGGGCTTTGCATTGTGCACCTGCTCTGTTACTGGTACATATAGCAGTTCCCTCCAACAGTTGTTAAGGGACAATGTTATTTTCCTAATGAATAGCAGCAATGAGATGCTGATGGATTAGATCCTAAATCAGCCTGCCTGCCAGTGCTAGCCTCAGAGCAAGTGCCTGGCCTGCTGTTGCATATCTGTGGATGTAGCTCTATCCCTCTCTCTCACGCCCAGCCCCTCCCCCTGTCACTCCTCTCCTGCTGTGGGATAAAATGTCAGCGTGTTGGGATGTGCAGATGCTGATCCGTCATTGTTAGGAGGCCAGGCGAGACTTCCCCCACCCCCAACCTCCGCCATGCACAGGCGCTGACTTTTGTGGGGGCCCTGGTGACCTCTGACCTTGTCCCTTTCTCCACCTGGGCAAGGGCCTATATACACACACACACACATTTAATCAGACCATCGCTGGAGTTGTGTGTGCAATCACCCCCCCGCCCGCCCCACCCCCGACAGACACACTTTTGGACACATGCCGACAGCAAGCCTCTTTATTTCTTTCTTTCTTTGTTTTTTGCTTGAAAAAATACTCAGAGACATTTGCGGCACAAGATTAACAGAATGTCTTTCTTCTCATTTAAAAGCAAAAGAAAAGAGAGTGGCGCAGTGCAGAGATAGACATCAGACAAAGAAAAAGAGGGCAATAGAGGGAGATATTCAATATTAAAGCTATTTCTCTTTTCCACCCAACCCTAACACTGGCTGTGAGGCATTCAATTCGCCTTGTAACATTTTCAACATATATGCAATGTAGATTAAATAATAGCTTGCCTAGTCAATACTCCGTGAGACCCCCTCCCTCCAATATTGAACAGAGTTTCAAATGTACCCCTTTCCCCCAAGACAGAGCAGTTGTCTTTTGTAGAAAAGTTTAACTGGAAGTATGTGCAGTATATATGTGTATTACCCCTCCCCCACCTCCAGGAATAAGGAGAAGGAGGAGAAGTTCTGTATTCCCAATGTAGCATACCTTTTCCTGGATATCTGGATTTTAACATTTATTCTCAGATATGTGTGGGTGGAAAAGAGGGCAGAATGGTAACATGCATGAATGGAAGGGGGACTTATCTAGATGAATATTGATGTAGAGCTTATTTAGCTTCCCAACATCAAAACCTATGCAAAACAATGCTGACCTCCTTTTTTGCCTTCTATCAGACTCGTCTATGTAGACGCATTATTTTGTGGGAGGCGGGATGTCATCGCAGAATTTGATTATAAATCTGTGTGACAGACATATGAATGTGAATTCACAGCTAGAAAAAGTATGTATATAAAAATGTTGGCTTCTATATGCAGCTTTGACGAATGGTACTAAGAACACTCAAATATAATATCATATATCTACATCAATGGCGTCACAACATTTTAAGTCAATACCATGCTTCTTTGAATGGGCAGCAGTGCGATAACATCACTTAGCAGATGCTTTTGTCCAAAGAAACTTGCAGTACAGTGAGTATTTGAAGGGATAATAGCAGGTAGGGGATATTTACATGTTGGCTGGGCTTGTTGGGAAAGGAACCCAACAAGGTCCTTCTAGTGGACACTGATCAACATCCCCTAACCAATAGACAGTCCTGCAGTATAAGCATTAATACGAACGTCAAGAAATAAAGCCAAATGATGAAGCATTAGTTTTGGACAAAAGGTATTTTTTTGGAGCGTTTTGTGAAATAAGGGAACATTACTCACATACACACACTTACATTCAGTGGTCACACACATCCTGTATGGATTAACATATGACACCCACATACATGAACACCACATCACACAAACTGTGTGTGTGTGTGTTTATTTGTGTTTGAGAGAGAGAGAGATAGTAGGAAGTCAGACTATCCCCCCCACCCCCACCCACACACACAAAATCAATTCACATTCTGTCATTGTTTCCTTTATATTAGTGTGTGTGTGTGTGTGTGCGTGCAGCCAAACCCTCCCATTCTCGCCTACAGGCTGTCGACTATATGATCTGCAAGGAGGGGTTGTGTATCAAGGCCACTGAAACACACACACACACACATTCTGGGATGCACACCTGCACACACACACGACATGTAACTTGAGTCCCAGAACCCTCCCCTGCCCCTCTTCTGTGCATGAAACGTTTTCTCCTCAATCTCATCTGTAGCCACTGTCTCTGTCTCTTCAGGCTTTAAGTCTCCACCTTCATCATCTCCGCTATCGCTGGGCAGCCCTTCTGAAGAAGTTAGCTCACTGTCAACTGTGAAAATGTTACAGTCTGTGAGTTGGCAGAGAGTCGTTGACTTTGCCTTTTTCTTTCTTTCCTTCTGTCTTTCTTTCTTTCTTTCTTTCTTTCTTTTTTCACCTTCCTGCCTTTCCTTCTTTATCTCCCTCCCTCTCTCTCACTCTCTCTCTCTCTCTCTTTCACTGACCGTCTCTCGCCCCTGACATATGGCGAACGGCGAGGCAGGGGCCGTGGGACAAGAGAGCAGAGGTTACACCCCTCTTCTTTCACCACAAACACCCCACCCCTCCACACACACACACAGATGCAATCCCCCTCTACACAAAAAGTAATATGAAGGGGGGCCACTGAAGTGAGAGAGTGTGGGTGTGTGTGTGTGTGTGTGCGCACTCCCAACGCCATAAGTGCCACATGTGTGACTGTGTGCCCGCGCGCGCGTGCATGCGTGTGTGTGTGTGTGTGTGTGAGAGTGTGTTTCTGTCCAACAGCACAGGGCACAGAGCCAGGCATGTCTACCAGCTGGACACATGATTTCAGGCCCTTTAAAGAGCACGTGTAGACAAACCATCATCACACACAATCACGGCATGGCCCGTTTGAGTAAAACATACGTTGTTGCTCGTGGCTGTTGTGTTTTAAGAACTTATTGTAAAGGTATTGTCAGCTATTGCAAGCTAATTGTAAGATAATACATTTTATGTCAAATTCACCAAATATCTCCTCACATTTTGCTATCTTACCGTTCTCTTTGGGTGTTGAAAATATAATCTGATACTTCTACACAGCCCTGGCTCTGTGAATAGCAACATAAACAAATATAATAATAAATAATTAATAATAAACAAAACACCGCTCACATCAACAAAGCCATAGTACTACGCTTGGCATTATAATGCATTTCAATGTGTGGGTCGGCACCGCGGAGGGATATTATTTTGATTTGAGCTCGAAGTTAGCAAGCGTTCTCGAGAATGACCCTGCCTTTAATGTATGGGATGAGAATCCTGCCACAATTCGAAACCGAAAAAATAAGGTTTGACAGGTCGTAACTTAGAGTGTGAAACCTCGAAATCGAATTTGAATGCACGAAAAAATAATTCCAATCTCTGAAAAAAAAATTCCAATCTCTGAAAACACTACTTTGTATTTGAGTTTACTTTCTGTAGCGCCGTAGCTCTCGTTTTACTGTGTTACGAACACACACTTTCAGAGTTTCAAACTTGGCAGTGTTCTCCCGGTACATTTGCTTGTTTTCATGGTTTGAAACCTCGTAAAGGTTGTTCTGAA
>JAODUE010031480.1:0-21332 GCA_027564755.1 Amblyopsis hoosieri
TATAATATAATTGAGATAAGTCTATATTGTAAATGTGATAGCATATATGTATGTTTGTTTACTTAAATGCTGAAATGTAAACCCAGCTATAGTGACATTTCCTTTTAAATTACAGGATTAACCTTAATAAAAAGAGGGGGGGGACAAACAAGTGCAAAATTAAACCACTTTAAAATCTTTTCCTCCTAATGTTCCTAGAACTACAAAGTAGCTTAGCAATACAATGGCAAGCCTACCCTGATCCTTTGTGTGATCAGGTGGCGCCAAATGCACTGAGGCTGGGTGACAGAGTATGTGAACTGGTTTTCTCGTGGTGAGACATACAATGTCATACGATGTGTTTTTGCTTTGAATTTTTTCCTAATACCTTGGTTCACACCTCTTTTCCTACTGCTTTTTTGCTTTTTAGCCATTTAAGGCTCATAATTGTGTTTAATGTTAAGGGAGCTAACAGAAAATGGCTGACTGAGTGAACTCAAGGAATTAGAAATTGCAAGACAATTGGTCAAAGGTCATCCTTCACTCTGAAGGTAAGCTAATGTGATGTCTAGCTTTATGTATTTATGACCTGAGTCTAGACAATTATATATGTTAATGATAATATTAGAAATATTTGAAGCATATTTTAACAGCCATTGTGATACACATCCAAAATATTAACCTGTGAGAAGACGACCTTTGGAAATGTCAGTATTGGTATAGTGTATATACCAGCGCATTTATTATAAAGAAAATTGAAAGGTTATCATCATGGGATTACTTGAATGCTTACATATAGATATGTCTTACTGTATACAATACGAGACTGAAAGCTAAACATCCACAGATGGAACGGTCTTTTTAAGGTAAACTCATAATCTGCGTCCCAACAAAATATTTTTCTTCACTCAGCACAGTCAAGCTTGATTCATAGGAATTGTCCCACATTCCCCAACCCGGTTCAGTCTTTTCAAGCCCCTAAAAACAGTGGGATAAAATAATTTTTACCTTTTTTGTTTGTTTGTTGGTTACAGTGAGTTAACATCATGTTGGTCATGTTACTGTAGCATACAGTACCACCTTATAGCCAACATCCATAGAGGGCATGAAGTTGTTTGAATCTAAGGAAATCCTTACATTGTGGGCAGCGACAAAATAAAACGACTAAAATAGCCTAGTAGAACGATGAAGACTCTTGTTGTCAAAGCAGTTAGTTTGCCCGTTGGGATGTCTAGCTGAATCCCACTGTCCCCCTTTCCACCAGGCAAATAAACTGTTCATTGAGTCCTGAGGTTATTTGAAACAGGACTGGAAAGACTGTTTCACTGTGACACTTTAGGCTGTCTTTAAACAAACCTACACATCCTGCATGGCCTTCCTACATGAGTTCTTGTGTGTAGACTTGCCTCAGAGCCTTGTCATCGACACACTGCAGCCAAGGAGCAGCCACTGTGGCCAATGTGCGTTTGCTTAATAACGGTCTGCTCACCTCAATACCGGCTGAGCTGAGCGCAAGGTCACCACTGCCTGTGCCCTAACAACCGTCCATAGTACCGTCAAGAGCTGCATGTTGCAGTGCGCTGACAGGCAGCCCATAACTGCTGTCCGCCCTGCTCCCTATGTCTATAAGCTCCTCTACAGTAGCTGCCCTTCCTCTAAGCGCTAGCTAGGCCCAGGCCTAAATAATGGATGAAGCACCTGGAAAAGAGCAGATCATGGGAGCCTGTGTAACCCCGCCTGTCTGGGGTGAAGGGCGGGGTGGGGCAGGGTGGGGAAAAGACGGTGGGGAAGCCCCCCACTGACGGAGGCCATCAGGGCTCCAACTTTTGCGCTGTGAAAGCGTTGCACAGGCGAGCTGTGGAGCCGCTGTGCGTGTAAGCTTGCCTACCTGTGTCTGGCCCTGCACGTACCAGCGGCAGCACGGCATGCCTGTGACTGCAGGCTGCGTCAATCATTCATGAGAAGCCCCACCTTCTCAGGTTTCCTACAGGAGAGGAGTGGGAGCAGAGGAAAGGAGCTCAGCGGTTAAAGATAACAGAATTAGAAGAGTAGCGCGTGCGTGCGTGCGTGCGTGCGTGCGTGCGTGCGTGTGTGTGCGTGCGTGCGTGCGTGTGTGCGCATGTGATCCTGTAACACGGCACTCACACTCTGTTTTCTCTCCCTCTCTCGGTCATACCGGCAGGTGAAAACTAAGCGTGTGCGCTGAGGAATGTACCCTTGAAGTCCTCTAAGCGCTCCCGAAGACGCACCATATTACTTTAGGAAAATACAACAACAGGCTGCCCTTGGAGGGAAAAGCTTCCACTCCCCACCCAACGCTGCTCTGAATGCGGTCACTGTCGCCGTGCTGAATAAGCCCTTGTGCCGCGCTGAATGCGGCTCTTTATGTCTAACCTCTGCGCCGCAACACGCGGGCTGCTTCCTTAACAAGGCCATGTGGCTGTTGGCACCGCGGCACGGCGCACCGCCGCTTATTTAGCATGCTTTCCCGGGGACCTGACGCTCTGTCGGATGGGAGTTTTGGACAGCGGCGCGCGCCAAAATGGATTGGAGGATAACCTACACTGACTAGTCTGTTTCTCCTTTTATATTCCTTCTTTCCTTCTCTTCGCTATGGTGGATTATTGGTTGCTTACATACGACATGGGTGGCACGCTGTTGGATGCTGGATGGCTGTACCGTGGACCCCATGCTTTTTGTGTTTTCATGCTCAGGGAGACATAAGGTTGTTGTTTTTGTAAATATGTATTATTTAATGCCCATGGAAGATGGGCAAGAAACACATTGGTGAGAAGACATCGTGTTGGACAGTCTCTTCTTCCTGAACAGTTTGATCGACCGGACAGAACGCCTTATCTGTCCGCCACAACCTGCCGTCCACATACATCTGCTCTAGCGGTCTGGTCACCCAGCCCGGGGAGCAGGTGTGAGGCATCGCGGGGGGCCCAAAGGCGCCTCATAAGCAGCCCAGTGGCGGAGAGAGAGGAGGTCGTGGCGGACTGAGCGGAGCTGGAGGGTACGCGGCATGGCGGCGGAGCACGCCGAGCTTCTGGCTGAGATGGCCACGGTGGGGCGCCTGAGCGCCGCGGAGCGCGTCAAGCACGCCCAGAAGAGACGCACCCAGCAGCTCAAGGGGTGGGCCCAGATGGAGAGGGACGCCACCCGGGGCTCCAGGGCCAAGGCGGACAAGAAGAAGGTCCGCACCAGCAAAGTGACCTTCCCCACCACCGTCACTCTGCTGGAGGCAGCCTCACGCAACGACCTGCAGGAGGGTGAGACGGGCACGCACACACACACGCACACGCACACACACACACACACACACACACACACACACACACACCATGTGACCCAGTTGCCTACTGCGCTCCAATACCAGTTGAGCAATTTTTGAATATGGCTGAACCTTCCGTCAACAGTCTGTTTTGCTGTAATATAGCTTTCTATGGCGTTTTGTCCTACCTAGTTACAGTAACTAGGTAGGACAAGTGAAAGGAGCGAGGCTTGGGAAAGGTCAATTGCCTACTTGAGAATTACACAATAATTGTCAGTGACCTGATAAACACTTACTGCCGTATGTAGTTGTAATGTGGAAATGAACAGTGATTCAGTCATAATTGTGGGGTGTGTATGTGTGTGCAGTGAGAGAGCTCCTTAACAACGGGGTCAGCCCAGACCTGTTCAACGAGGATGGACTCACAGCTCTGCATCAGGTACAGACACACCCCAGGTGTTAAATTGACACTGATTTAAAGCTCGGCTGGATGGATGTAAAGATACTGGCCTCAGCCAGACTATAAATAATGTGTTTTACATACACGGCATCAAATAACATGGGGTTTGAATGGATTAAACATTCAAGTTATACCCCTGCGGCAAATACAAAAGCCACATCAAAATTTACATTTACGGCATTTGGCAGACGCTTTAATCCAAAGCGATTTACATGTAGTACATTTGTCAGTAGTTGGACAGGTATAAACCAACAATATTCTAAATATAACAAATGCAGCATAATGTCATTATACCCGTTACCACGTAATCAACCATATAAAAGGCAATAGGTAATGGCCTAGCTAATAAAGTGCATACAATATATAATGTTTTTATTTTTTTATTTATTTGAATAGTGAGAGATAAGAGCATGAGAAGTTAAAAGGGGGTTCAAAGATGACACTCTTAGATAGGAGAGAGTGCTAATAGGTGGCGAGGTCACTTTTCAAGGTACCAAGGTGGATTGTGAAGAGATGTGTCTTGAGTCTCTTACGGAAGATGGGTAGTGTTTCAGCAGTTCTGACTTGCTGAAAGCTCGTTCCCCCACTGTGGTACTGACGGAGAAAAGGCGAGACTTCGATGAGCGAGTCTTGAGGCCTCGTAATAGCTGTCAAATCTTGCGCGCGCGCACGCACACACACACACACACCATTGAACGCATTGAAACGGCATTGAGAGGTGTGACAGTCTCTCTGTCACTCAATCAGCGACGCATGGCGCACAGACAAATGCATCTCCCTCGCTGTAGCCAACAAATAGGCTAACCCTGCACTCACACGCCTTGTAGCTGGTTGTGGCCAGGCCGCTTTGTAGCCGTCGTTGGTGGGTGTGTCTGCCCTGTCCCTCAAAGAGGTACGTTAGTGTGTCTGCCTTGGTACACGCGTGAGCTAAACAGACTCGCGAACAAACTACGATAAACATAAATATATGTCCCGGTTAATAAACAAGCACACAGTCTCTCCTCCATTTTCCATCAGCAAGAAGAGGGAGGGGCGTAGCCGACACTCATCTACTCTCTGAATGTTAAGTCGCTACACCGCGTTACTAAATGTTGAATACAGGTCAATGTTGGTCGACTTTCCCAGTCGCCAAGTCGCCGACCAGCTTGTAGCTGGCCGCTGTGTCGCTCACTGTCGCCCATAGTGGTGAAATGAATGAAGGTCTGTCGCTTTGCAGCTGACTGTAGCTGGTGGTGTGAGTGCAGGGTAAGAGTGCTACTGGCTTTCTGCAACAAGGCAGCTAATCTTGTGTGTGTGTGTGTGTGCTTGTGATGTTCATGCCCCTGTGATGACAGATTAGGGCACACCAAGTACTGTTTGTCTTTTTATGTATTCTAATTGCGCTCTTATCTGTAGTGGGTTCCTGTGAACACACCTATAGAATCCCACTATGTTGAAGGGCCGACCTCGGTCAAGGTTTACACTCCTTTCCCGTGTCAATGAAGGCGAGAGCACCACTTCTGAGCTCTGTGTGGTTTGGCCTTGGGACACATTACCTAGCAAAGATTTCAGCAATTTCTGCAAGGCACACAATTATCTCCCTGTCTCTTTTATTCTTTCTGTCGTTACCAAGACAATGTCCTCACTGTAATGCAAATGGCTGTGCAAATATCCTGAATACTAGTACTAGGTAATTGACTGGCATGCCAGTGCTTGTTTGGCTGCCTTACATGTTTCAGTCTTTTGTAGGGCTGACAAATGAGTTGTGTAATAATCGAGAACACATTTTGGCCACTGTAATATGCTAACCGCAGCTCTAAATTACTGCAAAGAGTGCTTGAATACTAGGCAAGTTACTGCAGTTAGTGGTAGTAATGTTACTTTGTGAGAGACACAAACTGCAGTAGTTGTGGCTACTGAATGCATCTTTTAATAAGATTATCTGCATTTTCTAAATAAAATGCTTTAGGAACACAATTATTTTGTTGGTACAACAGAATTAATATATGTATTCTATCTCAAGGAACATAATCCACAATACATTTTATCATAATCATGACCCTATTTCTTGGCCATGTCTTTTTTTTGTTAAATGTTAAATGTATTGTTAAACAGGGTTAACAATACATTTCCAGCTCAGTTGTATAGCATTAGTAAATAACGATGTATAGCATTAGTAAATAATGATGAATGTATTCATGATATATCATACAGTATCTTAACATAATGTTGTTTATGATTGGGTCTTGACACTTTAACTGACTTCACCAGTTATACATAGAATATAAACATGGTTGGGCTGGTAAGTTGTCTTTGTAGCCCATGTTGACCGCGGCCTTCCACTCTCTCACCAGTGCTGCATTGATGACTATGTGGAGATTGTGAAGTGCCTGTTGGATGCTGGGGCCAGTGTCAATGCCTGCGACAGTGAGCTGTGGACACCGCTGCACGCTGCTGCCACCTGTGGACACACAGGGCTGGTGCAGTTTCTGGTGCAGGCGTAAGTCTTGTCAAATAACTGCATTCAAAGACCTATAGATGATGGACACCTTTCATTTGCACATGTTCTCTCTCTCTGTCTCTGTGTGAGAATAATATTCCCAGAAACAGAATCTGATTTGCATAATGCAAATGAAGCTGCAGCGGGACATGATTCTCTCATGTGACGCTCAAGGGGGTACCCTGACCTATGTGGGCTGTTACTGTTAGCCTCAGCAGCATGCAGTACTCATCATGCTGTGTTTTGTATGTGCTTGTCCTCTCCAGTGGAGCTGACCTGCTAGCAGTCAACGCAGATGGAAACATGCCTTACGACCTGTGTGAGGACGAGGCAACGCTAGAGCTACTGGAAGTGGCCATGGCTGAACAGGGTCCGTGTAACTGCTTTATCACACACACACACACAAGCTCCTTTTCCCCATCTCTGAACTCAAATCTCAAGAGCAGCCTGCTCCCCCTACTGGTCTATTTCAGTACTGTTTCTGTCCAGACCAGACAAATGCATTCAAGGTAGCATATAGTTTCAGATTCTGGAAAGTTCCTGAAAAAGGCTAAATTACTCTCCTGTCTCTTGAATTAGAAGAGTTCATCAAGAGCCTATCAAAATGGTAAATGGTAAATGATCAAACTAACATTGATCTCCGTTGGTGTGTGTGTAGGAATAACTCAGGACCGAATCGATGCGTGTCGTGGTGCTAAAGAGACGGAGATGCTGACAGACGTTAAAGCTTTGTTCCAGAATGACGCAGACCTAAACGCTCAGGATGATAATGGAGCAACATTGGTGAGACGTGTCAAGGGCAATGTGATATTTGTGATCATTTGTTTGTAAATGTCTTTGTGCTTGTCAGTCTTTTTATTTTTATTTATTTATTTAATCTTTTTATTATTATTATCTTATCTTTTACAGCGCTTTGAGATTTCTGTGGAAATGCATTTAGTAAACGACATGTATTCTCGTCGTTCTATTCATGTAGAGAATGTAACATAACGTTACTCTTAAATCTGTGTGTCTTCCAGCTTCACATAGCAGCTGCTAACGGCTACATGTCTGTTGCGGAGCTACTGTTGGAGCAGAGGGTTCAGTTAGAGGTGAAGGACTCTGATGGCTGGACGCCACTACATGCTGCCTCCTGCTGGGGACAGGTCAACACTGCGCTTACACAACATAACTAAACTGTAGAACCTAGTTTTAAATAGTAACTGCACCCTAAAATTAGTTGTTTTTTTTGTTAAGCTGTAAACGAAGCAATAGGATTGATCTGTGATGGGGTGCAGCTACACTTTAAATTATACTTGATTAAGGCTGAAACCTTTTGAGGCAAGGTTTCCCCTTCCTATACCAATAGACACAATCACATTTTACCAGTAAATAAAAAGTTATGTTTGTCTACTCTCCTTAGAGCCAGATGGTGGAACTGTTAGTGGCTCACGGGGCCAGCCTTAATGCAAAATCTGTCTTGGAGGAGACTCCTTTGGGTAAGACCATATAGGTTTCTCTCTAAAACCTCCATTGTAAATGTATAAACTCAAGGTGATGTTGCAGTAGATCCATTTTTGTACATCAGCAACAATGGCGTAACAAGTTAACAACAGACCACAATGCAGAGCGGTGAAAGCGGGCCCTTAACAATTTTAGCCTATTTCCCAGCAAGCCGTTTCTAAATTGAATCCAATATAAACTGCAACAGTGAAATGCGCTGCACTAGCCTACTGATGCCAATGCCAAGTATCTGCAGGAGTAGCTATAAGACGTTAGGAGATCAGGGGAGACATATGCATCTATCATCTCCCAAGTCAAACATCAACGATGAAAGCTGAAGTTGGAGCACCATGTCAGATGAAAACATGGTGACGGCGCACCATTACGACAAGTGAAAAGTGGGTTGGTTGATCAATAGACAAATGGTAGCCTAAATATTTGTCTGAACTTTGTCTGAAGTTGAACTTACTTCATAAGTGCACACTCCAGGCTTGCTTTACGCCTGTGCTTGACAAGTTAAGTTCAGATAGACTGCTCTGTCCCATTGAGCTCCGTTAAGTAAAAAAACACGTCATTCTGGAAGAGGATCGTTGCCAAAAGAAATATCCTACAAATAATCTATTTTTGCTAACTTTTCATTTTCAGCTGCTTCTTTGATTATGTGTGTCTTATGCTTGTATGTTTATTATCCATTGCTGCATTTCCATTTTGTAAATAAAATTAAGAATAACGCCATTCCAGGAAATGCCTGTATATTGACCACTATATATATCTACTGGCGGCTAGCATTTTAACAGTAATGGTGTTTATCTGGAGCTTGACCAGCTCGGAAGCTCGGTTGAAGGAAGAGTTGTACGTCAGAGGGCCCGGCTGATCGTTAATAGTGGCTCGTGTTTACATTATGGGTAGTTACGCCCTTGATCAGCAAGCATCAATATGTAATCATGTGCTCTCCTATTTTTTATTCGAGTCCCCTTTTTCCAAGGCTGGGGTTGCCATTGCTTGTGTTAGAAGTGCCTATAAGCGTGCCTGTCAAATAAACATGGCGCTACCTCCCCCCCACCCACACACACACACACACACCTCTCAGATGTGTGTTCTGACGAGGAGGTGCGGGCTCAGCTGATGGACCTGAAGCACAAGCATGACGCCATCATGAAGAGCCAGGACCGACAGAAAGGCACTCTGCAGAGACGAGCCTCCAGCACCGGCAGCAGAGGGTGAGTGGGGGGGGGTTAAAGGTAGAGATGGCACGATCCAGTTTTTTCAGTCCAGATACCGATACAGATACCGGCACTTTGGGTATCGAGTACCGATCTGATTCCTTTGTTAAATTAAGTTTAAAGTTAAGTTGCAAAGTACAGCCAATCCCTATTTTAGGATTTAGATGCATTTTAGAAACCTGCTGCTGATAGTGTGGCCTGGGTAGGTTAGACATGGTTGATGCTTGACAGTAGAGCTACGCGTGTAAATGTAATTGGATCAGCCCCATGGATTGGCTACAACTGTCCGATTCTCACCGATACTGATCCAGCTATTTAAGTCATTATCGGACAGATTTCCGGCCTTAGTATCGTATCGGTGCCTAGTTAAAGGTAACCCCAGGACCGGCAGCGGTTTATTATCCTCTAACTGCGTGCCTCTTCCACCCCGGCTCCCGCAGCAAAGTGGTGCGTCGCGTGAGCGTCAACGAGCGCTCCAGCCTGTACCGGCGGGAGCACCACAAGGAGGCCATGGTGTGGCAGGAGCGCGGACGGCAGCCCGAGGCCCACGATGATGACGAGGACCGACAGACGAACAACGAGCTGCACCAGCACGCCGCCATGGTAGGCCATCACAGCCACACTCTGAAAACCAGCGCCCACTGGTGGCCGCTTAGGGCGACGCGCCACGGACTGCACTTTTAACAAAAAATAACAAACACTTATGTAAACTTGAAGACTGGAAATTATCTTAAAGCTAAACCTGGTAACAAATCATCTTTCCTCTCTTTTGAGGTTAATGTGTTTAATGTGTACTCTTTTACAAATGAATGTATACAGTGTTTTAGAGAATCGATATAGTATAGCGCTGTGTAATATCACAATACTCAGGTGTATCATTATTCCCGCCGAGCTACAGCACGGCTTCAACTGACGCCATCTGCCTCAAAGTTAAACGCCGAGATTTTAGCAATATCATTTTGTGGTGCGTGCGTGCTCCAGGTGGCAGGCACATCTCTCATGCAGGACAGCGACGCGGCTGAGCGTCTGGTGGCGTCCAGCCTGGGGAACGGAGCGGCGTCGCTGGCCTCCTCCGTGCCCGGCGAGCTGTGGAGCGGCGGGGGCCGCGCGGAGCGCAGCGCCTCCTACCACCTGAGCCCGGCCCCGCCGGTGGACGGGGCGGACAGCATGACCCGGGAGAAGTCCCGCCAGACCCTGGCCGACCTGAAGCGCCAGCGGGCCGCCGCCAAGCTCCTCAAGTACCCGGCGCCTCAGCCGCCCCTGCCCCCTTCCCTGGAGGAGGAAGCAGCTGCCGTCCCGGGTGAAGACGCCCCACCTCAGGCCCCGCAGGAGGCCCAGGGGCCAGCCAGGACGGTGGAGGTGGCCTCCCCAAGCCTGGTGTACTTCACCCCAGCCAGCGGGGATCCCCCGCTCCTGAAGCTGCGAGCACCAGATGAAGCGCCGGATGAAGACCAGAGCACCAGCAAGCACTCTTGCTGTGGACTCATGTAGGGCTCCCTCTCCCCCGAGCACTGTGCACGCCACACAGGCAGTACTGACTGCATCGGTAAGACTCTGGCCATGTGACACTGGACGGTGGCAAGCTTGAAAGCTCCTGGTGACCAAGATATGTCCACATCTTTGGCTCCAGTGCTGAAGGTTTGGCCTAGGCTAGAAGAGAGAAAATGAATGTACAATCTTGTTACTTTTCTGGATTCATTCAAAAGGCTCCATGAGATTCCTTTGGTTTGTTTTGGACACACGTTTCACCTATTCAAGCTGAACATTATGTTTGAGTTGGTGTTGCACTTTCTTAACATGCCCTAACTTGATTGGCCATATGGGAGTAGGAGGATAGCACAGAGACGATTGATTACAATCCAGATATGTCATACCTGGGGCCAAAACTGACTGGCTTGTTTTTACACTGATTTTTCCATAGAGGTGTTTTAGCTACAATCGTAATCTCTCCCATTTGGGTCACTTCAACAACACAGCTGTCCACACAACTGGAACAACCTCAGTTTTACGATGGGGAAGCGGGGGACCTTTTAAGAATTGCTGTGTTAACTGAACAGTCAAGGTCCTAGTCAGAATAGTAAGACTTATCTAATTTAGCAAAAAATTTGATTGTTATTCCAGTGTTATACTTCAGGAGCATATATCTGTTTATCCACCACTGCAGGTTAGCTTTTCCATGTGGTGGTTATTTATTAAAAACTGTATTGGGATCAATGAAGTGTGCTGAACAAAACACAGATTGTGACATTTAAAGCAGGTTGCATCATCAACAGCTTTTTTATTATTATTAATATTCCTGGTGGAAAGCTGCAGTTTAATTGGATACTACTGGTATGCAATACTGTTGATATGCAATATTGTGGAGGACCGCTATAGTACAAAATCTAGGTTTGTTAATTCAGAAATTGTGTTAATGGTCTCTGGTTGGTCAGAAATTGTAGCATATTCACACAAAAATGTAAACAAATTATTTGCATGATTTATTTTTTAACACAATCTGATTCAGCACACTCAAAGATTCATATTTTGATACGTAATAATTTGTAAATGAAGGCTTTATCTCCATGGTGACATTGAGATTACCTATGTTTAAGTCAATATAAATATTTGGTCTGTGTTCAGACAGTTCAGGTTAAGTTATACTTGGCACTGTATTTTTCTGATATTTATATTTTCTAGACCGTACCAAATAATTTATTCTATCTGACAATGTTTTTATTTTTATTCATTCAGTCATTCGGTGTAAGGGCAAGAACTTATCACAACGTTTCAATAATCTATCTATCTGTCTGTCTGTCTGTCTTTTTTGGCTTTCTTCCCAAACAGTGCCTTCTGGTGATTGGAGACATTTCAAATAGTTCAGTAGCCCTTGCACAAATACCCTGTCGATGTATGGTTTGCAGTGTGATAAAACTGTACTCCCACTTGTATTGACGATGCACATTTCCTTAATTTAAATTTCTTTTTTTTTTCTTTTCTTTCTTATTGAATCTGTTCAAGATTGTGATTTTTTTCACAGATTTTTTGGAGGGAATGCGGATGGTCTGAAAGTGTTTATTTATTTTTCTTCAGTCTGATCTTTGGTAGGGAAGGAATCAAATAAAAAATTTGCAAAAGGCAAAATCTTAATTCGAATTTGTTTATTTGGATTAAAAAGAAAAATTATAATAGTAGCAGTAACCCATTATTTCAAACTTGCAGAGTTTGCAGAAGTGAACTTGTTAAAATAACATTTAATTCCTGTCTGGGGAAATGAGATGCCCTTGCTGAAATGAAAACTGCTAGGTTCCCTTGGCAAGACATGTATTATATGCATTGGTTTAATATGCCTTTTCATATAAATATGATTTATCATTTCAAAGTACAAGATATTTGTTTAATTACACTCCATGCTTTCAAATTAAGTGAATGGGCCTAAATAGTTCTGCCTATAGAACTAGAATGTGAAATAAATAACACAATCATGTAATGTACACTACAATTATTTAAAGCAGATACAATCTAAGAGTCAGTGTTTCACTGTCATTAAGTCTGAATTTAAATTTTGAATATTTGATCACTGCATTGTTAGGTTAGCCTGAAGATCAGGCCATGCTCCATTGGAGTGTTTGCAGTCATTCTACTGGGTGTAGACCTCTGGTTAATTTGAAAACTACTGGCAGCGTTTAACCAATCCTCGTTGGTGTTTTGATCGCCTCATCTAGTTCTACCATTTAGAAACATGCTTAACTTCAACATCATCTCACTAACCCACCCTGATTGGACCGCCAGCAGGGTGGCTGTAAAAACGCTAATGTGAACAGAGTTTCCAGACTATAATCTCAGCGAAATAAATTGATCTGAGAACAATAGTCAGCGGAGCCAGGCCAGTTCCAAGTGTTTGGAATACAATCTCCAGCTCAGATGTGGATATAGATTACCCTTCAGCAACCTGCTATAAATGTTCCATTATGGCAATAGAATAGCCTTGCCTCATTGGTGCGTCCAAGCCCAAGGCCTTGCATTGTTGTGGGATTCTAAGATTAGTTTTTCATGAGACTTGCTCCACATTAAATCTAATGATGTTCATGTACAGTACTTAGCATAATGACCTTGCACCAGCTGTTAGATGGAGGCAGGTGAAGTTGACTTGACTATCAAAACCAAGGGCATGTGAAACATGGCTTTTCAAATATGGATTTACAAGCAACCGATTATAATAATTTCAATAAATAAATATAACATGTAGTACATGCGGCCGTGGAAAATATTAGGAGACCATATATCTAATACTTAGATATATAAAAAAATTATTTAGATTTATATAATATATATATATTATAAGTTGTTTTACCCACAGTATATTTAGGCCATACAAGTTAAAAAATGTGCTGTGGTTGTTTCTATGCATGACTGTATACTACTAGGCTATACAGTACATGGCCAATATTTTATGACTATATTTTATGTGTCAGGGGTCAAAAGGTTTTCCAACTGCTGAATGTACATCACATATCATGTGATGCTTTCCAAATAGACACCATGTGACACCTGAAGATCACAGGAGCATTTCTGAAGACTATCTTAGATGTGGAGATCAAATGTCTACCAAATTTCTCGCCAAGACATTTAGGACATCTCTCTCTCTCTCTCTCTCTCTCTCTCTCTCTCTCTCTCTCTCTCTCTTATTCAAATACACACGCGTCGTCGGAGCTCTCACCCAACTCTACTCCTGTTTACTTTCCTGCCATGATCTCCTTTTGTTAAGATGCTTATTAAAGCTGTTTCCCGTGTGTGTGAAGAAAGACAAGCTAAAGTTTAGATATAGGGCTGTGAAGCTGTCCAGATGACCTCCCTTCCTGCATTCCATACTGACAGGTGGCTTATCCAAATCGTGGCCAAGGAAACAGCTGGCAGGCCCACTTACTTTGCTTAAGCAAAATATGTAGAAGGATAGTGGAAATCAAACAACACCGTATTTTGGGAGTTGAGACCAAACACAAAGAGACAATTTGATTGGAAACAACACTACAGTTATTTTTTTCTTGCTCATGGAAGCAACGACGGTGTCCTATGGTAAGTCAAAGAAGTCACGTTACAGAGTTTGGGGAATAGCCTAGCCTACAACAGTTCTGCAATGTCTGTATATATGCGACATAGGCTACAATAATTGATTAAAGCCTTACAAATGTATTTATTTTCAAATACAAATAAAAATAAATAAAAAGTATTAACCTGACGGATCGAATCGAAATTAGGCCTGTTATTAATATGTGAATTCAATAAAAAGTTATGGAACATTCAGAATTTATATTTAAGACTTGCAAATAGCCTATATATTTATTATAAAATAACAAAAAAAAAAAAAAAAAAATCAAGGCCTCTAACGACTTGTCGAAACAAAAGTAGTCTATGTTATGTTATGAATATGCGAATTCAACAAAACTTTATCAGAATTGAAATAGAAATGAATGCCCAGAGATGCGTGAGGTTCCGAGCATAGCCTATTGTATTCTATATGCGCTTTTCAATTCTGGAGGCACGTGGGTGCATGTCTGGCACCAGGGGCGCTCTTCTACTACTCCTATATATGGTCACGTGACGTCATATAGGCTATTTCAGTTTTTGAATGCTTTGCCATATCGCAAAGTACCTTGTTCTTATTATAAAGCCGTGCTCTTGGTAGTTTGCTTGACGTGTCAGTTGCACTTGGGAATTTGGCTGTTCTTGCAGACCAGTATAAAGTTACAACTGCCGCACGCAAGGTTAGGATATTTTTGAAGCACAGTGTACAGAACATTTAAGATGCAAACTGATAAAAGCAAAGCTAATTATTTTTAAAAAGATAGTTTAAAAAGTCGAACACAGCCTGTGCTGTGTCTACTGTCTAGCCTATATGCATCGGCTTAGCATGTAGGCTATAGCCTATGTGCAATCATGTCCTGAGTGGGTGGTATCAAAGTTATTTACCAACGCCTACCATCCATGTCAAAAGTGGTGAAAGAAAATATATCAAGGCAATCAAATGCAGTAGTGGCGAGCAAAGACATGGAGTGGAAGCGACTGTCAGCGGAATCTGAATGTAAGTTAATTTATTTTGAGTTCAAAGGGAGTGCATAGCCTAGGATATTGGTTTAAAAAAAGCCTAGTGCAACGGAAAGAATATAAATTATAATTTGTGCACCGCTCTTCCAATTTAGGCTACAACATTATTTTAAATATATATGTTTATGTTTTGTTATTTAGCCTGCATCTCTTTTCTGTGTTTTCACAGAGATAACACTGCATATCGTCGGACATCAGAACAAGGAACAATGTCACAGAACAAAGTGAACGGATGCCCCCACCAAGCAAAAGTGCTCACGCTTGACAGCATGAACCCCAATGTGAAGCGGGTTGAATACGCTGTACGTGGTCCAATAGTCCAGCGTGCGGTACAAATTGAAAAGGAGCTCAAAGAGGTGAAGTGTCCATTATGTATCTCTACTGTGATCCAGTCCAGTCTACATATGCCATGTAACACATAAGCCTAATAACGAAATGTTTTATTCATAGTAAATTAATCAGCAATAGGTCATATAGGCTAGCAACATTGTATCACCATTTGCACCATTTCCTATTCATCTTCCTCATTATATTTTAGGAAATGTATCAAATATTATGGGGAGAAACGTGTTGGTAGAAACATCAGCATGTGCTGTTTGCAAACATAAGAGATATTCAGCAATGCTGTGTAGAGTGACAGCCCACAACCATTGAAACAGATGACTGCATTTATTTGTTTCTATGTTTTGATATTGTCTACCCTTTGTAGAACCATATAAAATCTATGTAGAATGCCACAGAACAGGACTAGTCACCTATAGGACATAGGACTAGGACTGGTCTTGTTTCAGCAGGGTAGTAGAACAAGACTTCACCTAGTCACTAGGTGAAGTCGTGACTAGGTGAAGTCTTGTCCTACTACCCTGCTGAAACAAGACCAGTATCTATGTTGTAAGAAACCTAAATATACAATTACTTACTGTAATTAAGTGTTGTTATAGCCTGTTACATAATATGTATAGGCAGGTAACTAGAAGCCATGATTGTGTCAGTTGTCACTAGATGTGTCTTACGCAATATTTTAGTCAAGTTGCTGCAGGGACAGAGCAAGGATACCTGCATGTTGAGAGGTAGCCTATAGTATAAAGAGAGCCCCATTCTGTGTGTTCCGCCTCGTCCCTCAAAGTTAGCTTTCCTCCTTTCTCTCCTAAGGTTGTAAAGAGTTTATTGGACTAGGTCAGAACCCTGGAGCGGTTTGGGGAAGAAGTTTCATTTGCTGCAGATGTATTTCTGCCAAACAAACTATGTTGTTGGTTCTCAAGTCACTCCCCTCCCTACGGCAATAACCCAATGTAATTTGTATTGGGTTTGTCTACTGTACTAATGTAGTAATAATACTGTACATTTGTGGCTTTCAACGTATGGTATCTGGCTTTGATTATTTTATTCTATAAAAAATGTATATGACAAATAAATGTAAAACATACGTAAGAAATTGACACACAGAAACAACATTGAGAATTAAAAAATGTGCAATGATTACATTTGAAACAAAGAACCATTGGATGAGAACTAGTTAAGAGGAAGATTTTGAGGTGGGATTTAAACATTTGGCTAGAGATAGATTGAAAGATATTGTGGTGAGAAGGTTTTCCCAGGGGTTTACCCTAGTGCTCACAAACTGACCACAGTCAAATGTTTACGTGTAAAACATTTTGAAAGAGACCCAACATTTGTATTGATAAGAACACAGATGGTGCCTGTGTTATCATTAAAAATGGGTTGGTGTGGGCATGCAGCCAATTCTGTTTGGGAATAACTGCCATAAACTTTCACTGGTGACTGATCTTTTTATTTTAGAAGAATGAGTAATGATGATCAGATGTGAGCTTGACTTCTACATAAATAAATAATTAGGCCTACATTAATTAAACACAACACACTGTACATTCTAGGGTCTCAACATGTTTTCTTTACTGTTGTTTAGCATTTTAACTGTACTTCTCTCTAGACAGCTTGAGTCCAAGATGATATGGGTGAATATGCGTAATTTGAATGTCTGTCTCTAGAGATTAAGTCAGGTCAATCTGTCCTAAACGTAACAGTTTATCGACGGACGGCCAAAACACTCATCACTATTTCTACAGATCTCACTTAGTATCATAACAGATTATTCCAAAACAGAGACCTCAATATTCATTTTGACAAACCCCATATAATAATTCATAATTCATATAATAACCCCAGAGTGTGAAGCTTCTGAATGTTTTGGACATCTTTGATTTTTCCCAACACATAAATTAAGCCACTCATCACCTATGGAAACACTAGACTTAATAATAACAAAAGGGTTGAACATGAATAATGTTTTAGTATTGCAGGTGCTATAAGCATTCTGATCTGACAATCTTACGAAAGGACATAACAAGCATGACGGATAAGGGAAATTAAGATCTTATTTTATTATGTTGTATTCTTTATTTTAACTAATACCATTTGATGTATATTTTTAAGAATTTCATATATTATTATTATTATCATTATTATTTATGAAGAACATTTGTATTTTGATTATTACAGGATTTATTCAAACAATATTTTTGGATTTCATTTAAAACAAACAAAACAAAAAAAGACATTAGATGTGCAAGTGAAATGTAAATTCAGTTTTAAAGTCAGTCTTGTCCTGGATAAGATGACTCAGTGTCAGCCTGCTGCTGAAAGAGTACAGAGAACACAGAATTGGGAAGAGGGTAGGACTGGCTTCCCTCTCACACAGAGAACAGGAGGCTCTTTGTTGTTTCAGAGCAAGGCAGCAATTGATGATTGCCAGAGGTCTATGCATCTCGCCGTTACAAAGTCGTACCCGATCCATGCTAACTTGCTCTGTGGTCCATGTAAGCATGCACAAATACAAATATTGAAGCAGTTCAACAGCGCATACTCAATTATTGTATATACAATTAGAATGTTTACTTTTAACAGTTTAAAATGTTGTTATGGAACATATCATCAAGCTTTCATGTACAGCTCTGCTGTTGCCTGTCTATCAGATGTGAAACTCTACCAGGTTTATTATGGGAATGCTAGAATCTAAACTGATAGGGTCTAGTTGGTTTCACTACAAACATATAGCTTGTAGCTTTATGGCCCTTAAATTACCCCTCTAATGTGCTGTATAGAGGACAAGTCAGTTGATGAATATAAGTGAATGATAAACTATACTTTTTGTTGTCTCTCTTTTATGGTTATTGTGCAATTGTGATAACTGCTCCAATACAAACATAAAAAGGTTGCTGGTATAAAACAAAGTAGTTTATTAAGCTTTGACACAGTGAAGTCACATTTTTGCTTGACAACCTCTGTGGACTGCATGGGGCTGGATACACTTTAGAGGTGAATGCCATATAATCTTATCATAGGAAAAGCAGGTGGCAAATTATCACTAGCTAGCAGACTATCGGGCACCAAACCAGATCTTAGAAGGCTTGTTAACTAAGAAGGCCAAGGAAATAAAAATACGAATTAAATAATTTGACAATGATTTATTTACAGATATAATAATTTGATCATGCAAACTTGTTCCAATATTGTCATGCTTCCATGGAATATTATCTTCATTGACACAATATAGGCTATGTTTAGAGCCTTAATTTCTTTAGATATAATTATTGAACATATTCAGAACAATAATGTTAACAATAAAATCAGAAGAAACAATAGGATCTTGAAAATACACTTGAATAAACACTTGTAACTGGGCAATACAAAATTGCACACAAAAACAATTTATTTATAAGGTTTAAGACACCTTTTGCTTAATTTTCACCCTAAATAGAATGGGGAAATAGAATTAGAAAACTGACTAAACTGCCCTTGGACAGAAGACACAGGCACTCCCGGACCGAGGATATATAGCATCTTTGTGGTCCATAGTTTTTCTGGGTTCTATGTCCAATAGAAACTAGGATTGAAGGTGAATTTGGGGATTCTAACCCCTAATACTGTATGTTATACATGGTGGGAAGCTAGTTTTGAAAACTGGAATGTTTAATGTCATGTTTGCTGTTGTATTCAACAGGAGGTCATAACACATTTTACAGTCACCTTTCACGTCAGGTTTATTTATACGTTACAGTAAGGGTTACGCATGCCCGCATTTCACATGTAAATAAACATGTGAAACCGTGGTACATGTGGTAACCGACCAGTGATTAAATTGGATTGTAAGATAGCAGAAAAGAATAGCATGTAGGTTCATAGCAGCTTGGGCAATGAGCATAGTGTTTTCAATTACTATCTGTGGGTTTAAATGAATGGTTGTTGGGTAGTGCATAGTGGACATAGTGGACAAATAGAATGTGTTGGTTTATTGGTGAATCAGTCTGTTCCTATCCTTGGGAATGCATGCTCAGGCATAGACACATTGTAGACACAGACATATTATTTATGCCATGTAAAGAATAACCTGTGTCAGGACTATTATTATGCTTATTTGGATTAACGCTGTTTCTCTTATAACACATAGTATCTCTTTGTCTTTCTAGGGAGCCAAGAAACCATTCACAGAAGTTATCAAAGCCAACATTGGAGATGCCCATGCGATGGGTCAGAAGCCCATCACATTTTTCAGACAGGTTGATACAGCTCTGACTGCTTAACATTTTGATTGTCTTACATTTTTTACTGCTTTAGCAGTTTGGCAATACACTCCTCTTTAGTTTGGAAAAGTATCCCACTGGCACATAACATTTTATGAACAATCTATTATTTAGGTTTTCATTTTAATGGAATGTGACATTACATCCTTTTTATGGAATGACAAGCGTGCATGTTTACGCAAGCGGCAGCCATCTTGGCAAAGCCAATAAATGCAGAATTCTTTAAGATGTCTGTCTCCTCTATATAATGTCTCTGGTGTTGCATACGTATACAGTAAGTTCTGTGTTTGCTGCTCAGGTCTTGGCTCTGTGCAGCTACCCTGAACTCTTGGAAGACTGCACGTTTCCAGACGACGCCAAACTAAGGGCCAGGCGTATTATTCAGGCCTGCGGAGGACACAGTATAGGTGAGAATGTTTATATGCTGCGTTCAAAGCTGTACACTGAAGCCTTGCGTTCAAGTGTTTCATCCCCAACTTGTTCAAGCACTGGTTTAAATGAATACAATATCTCTTTTCCAGGTGCCTACAGTGCTAGCCAAGGCATCGAATGCATCAGGCAGGATGTAGCTCACTACATAGAGAAGAGGGATGGCGGTATCCCCTCCAACCCTGACAACATCTACCTTTCCACAGGCGCCAGTGATGCTATAGTGGTATGTGTGCACTTGTTAAGCCTTGAACCCCTGAAGATTAAGTGATTTCTAGCTAAAGCCATCATAATTGAGAAGGGGTAATGTTGCCGACGCCTAGAGTTAGTATGTGATATGTAATTATCTATGCACCAAACAGTGTATGAACTGCTATAAGCTAATACGAGCAATGTTGTTCTATGCCTACCCTTTCTGGTGGACCAACTGCTGCTGTTTAGGTGTCAGTAAACTTAGGTGTTTGTACTCAACATCATAAAAACAAAAAAACAAACACAACTAAATAGAATTGCAAAGGCTTTCCTGAAAAGCCAGTAGGCTGAATCATTATAATTATTATGATTTTATATTACATCATCATTCATAAATAGTGAGAAAGTTACTTTTATTTACAAAACCTTTCTAAAAAAGTCTCAGATTTCAGCTTTAATGCCGTAGGCTGCTCCTTCAGCCCATATATTGAAAACACATTGCAAAGTCAAGGCATTGTTGTTGTGTGGTCTGCACAACTTTGTTTGTGTTTCTATTTACGACGCCAGGGGCGTGTAGAATTAGATTATTTTTTCAGCACGCACAGAGAACAGGCAGGTAGTGAACCGCAAGGAGATATTTAGTGAATTTAACATCAAGTGCATTATTATACAATTAGCTTCCAGTTAGCTTCCAGTTAGCTTCCAATGGCTGACGTATACGTTGTGCGTCAGACCATGCTGAAGCTGCTGGTGAGCGGCGAGGGCCGCGGCCGCACCGGCGTGATGATCTCCATCCCCCAGTACCCGCTATACTCCGCCTCGTTGGCAGACCTGGCTGCCGTTCAGGTGAGCTACTTCCTGGACGAGGACGCCTGCTGGAGTCTGGACGTCAAGGAGCTGAGGAGGGCCGTGGTGGAGGCCCGCCAGCACTGCACGCCACGTGTCCTCTGTGTCATCAACCCCGGGAACCCCACCGGTGTGTGTGTGTGTGTGTGTGTGTGTGTCTGTCTGTCTCTGTGTGTGTGTGTGTGTGTGTGTGTGTCTGTCTCTGTGTCTGTCTGTGTCTGTGTGTGTGTGTGTGTGTGTGTGTGTGTGTGTGTGTGTGTGTGTGTGTCTGTCTGTCTGTCTG